>VWYP01011727.1:1584-49050 GCA_013400435.1 Pycnonotus jocosus
CAACCCAGATTTTCCTCCATTAATTTCTTCCCTGAGAACTGAATATGATAGGAAACAACCCAGATTTTGCTCCATTAATTTGTTCCCTGAGAACTGAATGTGATAGGAAACAACCCAGATTTTGCTCCATTAATTTCTTCCCTGAGAACTGAATATGATGGGAAACCAACCCAGATTTTGCTCTGTTACCACACTTGGTTAAACTTTGCTTTTTGTACAACGACAATCAGTAATGATAAATACGGTAGAAGAAATTTTTGTCTGCTCCTTGTTGAATTAAAAAGGATTTTTGGAGTGGATTGTAAAGGATGGGTTTAGGATAAATGTGGAGCATGACATTCAGTCGATTCAATCAGCCACAGGGTTTGCATTAAAGAGCAAAACTCCACTTTCTTGGACTGCAGGGTGGGTGCTTGGACTATTCTTTGTGAGTAAGACAAGAAGATCTGGCTCTCAAAACAAAAGAATTTATTAGATCCAAACCACTTTGTAGAAGATTTTTGAAAGTCTTTAACATACTAAGAAAGGCGGAGTGTAAAATCAGAAAATAACAGTTGTACAGCAGGCAAATACAAAGGGTTGGACCTTTTCTACCCCACCAGCCTTAACTAGAGGAGATGAGCAATTATTCTTTTTTTCCTTGCCATTTTTCAGGATGGGAAAATCCTGATTTTCAGGTTCTTGCAAGTGTCTGATCAAAAGCCTTTTCCTGACAGAGACCCCGGGGTTGTCTCCTGTTGGTTTTTCATTTTGTTTTTTACATTTATCTCCACTTGTTTTGAGCCATGGCAACCATCACGTGTTTGGCTCCCATTTTTTCTCAAAATGTTTTAAAATTCAGCCTTTTTAAGGAGGAAAGAGCCCTGAGAGAGAGGCAAAATGAGATTTGTGAGTTGTGGGGAACAGCTACAAAGAGGAACAGGAGGGAAGGGAGAACATCAAGGCAGACCAAAGGTGGTTCACACATCTCGAGTTCTTGCCCTCCATCCCCTGCCCTGCCCCACATCTCCTTTCCCTGCCTTTCTGCTCCAGGAATTGCCTCCTCTTTCCTTGTGGATCTCCTGTCACATTCCCTTCTCACTCCCATTCAGTGTTTTTTTTTTATTATTCCTTATCTCTGCTTCATGTCTGAATCCTACACTCCTCATCTAAAATGGGATTTATTTTCTTTGCCTCGCTTCTTCTCAAGATGAGGATTTGTGGGTCACTGTACCCACAGCTTCTTTTGTCAAATCCCCAGATCCCTGAAAAGGAAAAGCTCGAATTTAAGGGAAATAACAGAATTTTCTCTGAGTTTTTATGGAGTAATTGTTGTTGAAATGTACACTCAGAGGCACTCTGTGAATATTTCTGCTGAATCCTGTGGTGGGAACGATTATGGAAATGATGGAGCTCCTCCAGTACTCAACTGGTTTGGAAAATGTTATCTCCTGTCCTTTGGGATACTTCCACACACAAAGAACTTTTTGTGGGGTTTTTAACTCGGCACGAAGCAGAGAAGCCAAGTAAACTCCTGAACTTTCCACAGCGGGGCCGTGAGGCAGCTCCAGGGAGAGTCTAATCACCAACCTGTCACCTTCCCCGAGCTCCAGGAGGGCAGGGGAGATTATTTCATCTGTCCTCAGCAAATGTGCCCTATCACCTGATTTCTGATGCCAAGAACGTCGTGGGGAGGTGGGAATCCTAAATCTTTGCTTTTCATTCAAACACATTTCTTTCTGAAGTTGGGCTCAGCTCTTGGGAATCCCTCTTCCCTGCACATGAGATCTTCGAAATTCCAGATTCCTCACATGGATAAATTTTTCAGAAATATCCAAGAGTGGTAGAAGATGAAGCCACTGCAAAGTACGAAGATAAAGGCTCCTAAATCATGGAATCTCAGAATGGTTTGGGTTGGAAGGGACCTTAAAGATGATCCAGTGCCACCCCTGCCATGGCAGGGACACCTTCCACTGTCCCAGGCTGCTCCAACCCCAATGTCCAACCTGGCCTTGGGCACTGCCAGGGATCCAGGGGCAGCCACAGCTTCTCTGGGCACCCTCAGGACTTCCCCACCTCACAGGGAACATTTTTTTCCTCATAATCTCTGTTGATATTTTGGAAAATGGTGAGTGCTGCCTTTACTGTTCCCACTTCCTTACAGAGGAAGAAGGAACAAAGACGTTCTGGGAGCCACACTTGGGCCATTTTGAGATGAAAGACAAGATTGCTGAACCTTTAACTGGACCAGAAGTTCAGGGCACTGGTGTGAAGTGCTTTTTTTTTGGCTTGTCTGGCTCAGGAGACAAATCTGAACCAGCCATGGCTTCTGAGTGCCTTTGTGTGGCTGACTCCAGCTTGAGAATATATTCCCTGCAACAGCTGAACTTGAAGGTGATGAAAGCCTAATTTGCTCAACCGAGTTCCACAATCCAAACGTCAGTGGCACAATTTCCTGGCCAGTTTGAGGTGAAATTAGGTTTTCCTGTTGTTGTTTTGGTTTCCTGAAGCAGAGGGAGCAGTGGGACCCTTAAGGCCCCACACCCACCTGGGCTGCAGGAGGGCAAATCCTGACAGCAGAGATGAAACCACAGCTCCTACAGACCTGGTGGCTTCTTCTTTTCTTTGCTACACCCCCTGAGCCTCCTTTTCTCCAGGCTCAGCCCCTTCCCAGCTCCCTCAGCCCCTCCTGGGGCTCCAGCCCCTTCCCCAGCCCCCTGCCCTGCCCTGGACACGCTCCAGCCCCTCCAGGGCTCTCCTGCAGGAGCCACAACTGGAGCCAGCCCTGGAGCACAGAGGGACAATCCCTGCCCTGCTCCTGCTGGACACACAATTCCTCCTCCAGCCCAGCTGCCAGGGGCCTCTTGCCCACCTGGGCACCCCTGGGCTCGTGTCCAGCCCCTGTCCCCAGCACCCCCAGGGCCTTTTCCAGCTTTTCCAGCCCCTCTGCCCAGGGGTTGTTGTGGCCCTGATGCCTTGGGAAGGCTGAGCTGAAACAGAGACTGGACAGAGCTAAGAGAATAAAGGAGAGATTTATTAAAATATCTACTTTAGGACACACCTTGGGCAGGACAAGAGCCTGGACAAGGCTACACCCAAGGTGGACACAAAATGGTCACAGAATGGACCCAAAATGGACCCAAAATGGGCACAAAATGGACCCAAAATGGTCACAAAATGGACACAAAATGGACACAAAATGGACACAAAATGGTCCCAAAATGGACACAAAATGAACCCCTGTTCACGAGGTCTTACACTTTGCTCAGTTTTGGTCCATTTGCACCTTGGGGTTGAATTGTCCCATTGCAGCTCCAGGTTCTGCAGTCCCATCCTTCTTGTTTTCTCTCCTCAGCCCAGCCTTGGTTGTGCTTTTGGTGCTGAAAACTTGTCCCAGTTGTCCTTGGTGTGCAGCAGGAAAAGGATTTGTTTTGTGTCCGTGCTGTGTGCAGAGCTGAGTGAGCCTGACTGTGAGCTCAGAGCTGCACCCCTGGGTGCACAGAACCTGCAAAATATGAAAGTTAAAACTGAAGGGATCATCCCCAGTTCCATGGCTCCAGCCTGTCCAGATCCCTCTGCAGAGCCTCCCTGCCCACTGCCACCCCCTGGTTTCTCCTTGTCACAGGTCCCTGACAAGGCAGCAGATCTCAGCAGCTTTCCAGGTTGTTTATCCCAGATTTCCCTCCCAGCTTTCCTCTGAAATGAGCCTCACGTGGGAACAGTCACCACTCAGCCCAGAGTCACTGCAAGGCAGGACTGACACCTCTGAAATCTGGCATTTCTAAGGATTTTGTGAGGCTTTCACTCAGGCTGTGCTGGGTATGGAACATCTTATCAGCACATTGATATCCTCCAGCCGAGTTCTTGTGCTGGAGATGGAAATCAAACCTTTTTCTGGGCTCAGGAGTCTTGAACAGCCAGGTAAAGCAGAGCAAACACAAATGTGGAGGTGTTTAATCCGTGTTTGTGTCGTGTGTATCAGAGGAGAATGCAATTAGAAGTGTTTTAATCAGATTATCCTGACTCCTTTTGATTCTGTGGGTCACAAGAGTGGTTTTGTTTTCCTTTTTTTTTTTTTTTTAATGTCTGTAAAATGTGCAAATGTTGTGTGCACCCTTATTTACTTTGCAATTATCCTTCAAAAGCAGCGCTCGCTCTCTTGGCCTCATTTTTGAATGACTGTAATTCTCTTTTGGGAGAATTCCCAGACAGAGGAAGATGCAGCCACGGCCACAGCACCAATCTCCTCACTGGGCTGATATTTGAGACCACATCATGGAGCCTGTCCTGAGGAATTGCTGCTGGGGCGTGGCCAGGAAGATTTGGGTTTAAATTTGTGCCCTCAAAAAGGATCTCAGCTCTGTCTGGAGAAGTTTCCTCCTCAGAAAATGGGAAATGTGGGAATGTGGTCCAAGCACCCCTCCCAGTCTTGTGGGTGACCAAATGTAAGAAAGACAAAAAATTATTAGGGAGCATCCAAAGGAGGGACGTGAGGATGGGGAAGGGTCTGGAAGGGAAGAGGATGAGGGACCTTGGGATGTCCAGCTGGAGCTGAGGAAGCTGATGGGAAACTCCTCAGGGGCTGGAGCTCCTCTGATCCCTGCTCCTGGCACAGGGACAGCACCCAGGGAGAGGCTGGAGCTGTGCCAGGAGGGATTGAGGGTGGATTTTAGGGCAAAGTTCTTCCCCCAGAGGGTGCCCAGGGAATGGGCACAGCCCCGAGGCTGCCAGAGCTCCAGGAGCCTTTGGACAGCGCTGCCAGGGATGCCCAGGCTGGGATTGTTGGGGGATCTGGGCAGGGACAGGGCTGGGCTGGATGGGATCCCTCCCAAATTAGGATATTCCCTGATTTTTTTGATCTCTGTACCCCAATTTCTCCTTGCCAGCAGCAATGCAACACCTTCCCTGGGTGACTCTCCTTGGGCTGAGCTCTGCAGTGACACAAATCCACTCAAGCACCATCCTTGTTCACATTTTCCTTCTGGAATGCTCTTAGTCTATTTTTTTTAGTCTATTTTTTAGTCTATTTTTTTAGTCTATTTTTAGTCTATTTTTTATTCTATNAGTGATTTCAGCATCTGGCTCTCCCAGGCCCGAAGTGGATTGCTGCACAGCTGAACTGGAGCAGTGCAATAACAGAAGTTTGAGGTTCAGCTTGCTTTCATGGCGTGCCCAGGAGCGAACCTTGCAACTGTAATTATTGTCAGATCATTTTTCATTTTATTGATCCAACTTTTTCCCCACGATTGTCAATAAGGGCTGCTTTTTTTTTTTTTTTTTTTTTTTTCCTTTTTTTTTTCCCCTGGACCATTGGGTGTAAGGCAAAATAACCTGCAGTCTAGTAAAAGGGTAATAATGGAGCAGTGATATACACAGATGTGGCTGGTGAGGTTTCAGGGTTATTTTCTCAGTGGAACTTACACAATTCCAGAAGTCTGAATTTGTCATTTACTTTTCATTTCGGGGGTTGCACGATTCAGCTTAACAATATGTAATTTTTACAAACAGGATCTAATAGAAATAACATACTTTTGGATTAAAAAAAAAAAGAAAAAAACAAAAAAGCCCCAAACCTCCAAGGTTTTGTAATAACCCCAGACCTCCAGTATTTAAAGATGAATGTAAAGCCTTGGTGCCAGCTACTCAAAAACCATTTAGAGACCAGAAACAGGGGATCAGATTCTGCTGCTGTTCCTCAGCACGAGCAGTTTTTCTGCTCCAGCTCGAGCCTTTGGAGGCCAATTTTCAATCAGATAAAAAACTCTGTGAGAAAGAGCAGCAGAGCTGGGCCCTGAGTCACCTGGCGCTCAGCAAAAATTGAAAAATACCAGAGGCACCTGAAACTTTCACTGAAGGCTGGTGGTCACCAGCAAACAATGATTAAAATAGTGGTAACAGCGAGTCTTGGCTTCATTGGACTTTTACTGCTTGGAGTAAGCAGTCACTTGCCAGATTATTATTATCTTGGCACTTGATGCAAAAAAAACCCCAAAAAATGTGTAGTTTTCCATGTTCCTTAAAGCTGAGCGTACATTTATTGAAAGAAAGCATTTATTAAACATGTGGGGACAGATTCTCCACAGGCATTAAATAACTCCCCTCCATCTGCCAAGAACTGGTGCTTGTTACCTTTTATTGTGCTGAGAAGTGCAGGTTGAAAACGGTGGAAAAAAGACTGGGGGAAAAGAGGTGGAAATGGTGCTTCAATATGAAAAGCCAAACTGGTTTTTCTATCTCCTGATATCAAAGAAATTTGAATTCCTGTGGGTCTGGATTGTCCTCACACGGTGGCACCTGTGCTCCAAAGTTCAGTTGGGAATGACAACCTGGATCAGTGGAAGATGTCCCAGCCCATGGGAATGAGAATTCCCATTGGGAATGAGATGATTTTTGAGGTTCCCAAACCATCCTGTGGTTCTGATACAGGGAGAAAGGAGTATACAATGAAACTGGGATGTAAAAGGTTCAAAATATTAAGAAAAAGAAGAGTTTTGTCCCTTTTGTCGCGGGACAATCGACATCAAACCACTTCAAAAATGATTGGACAGAACAATGAAAGAAAAACTCCTTAGGGTGAATCGTGAAGGTAACACTTTGATGATGAAGAAATGAAGATGAAGAAATCCGGGCTGATCAGCTTGTAGGGACAATATTCTGGAAAAGCAATGCTACATCCTCTTCCTATTTTTATTTATTTCCTAAACCTCAGCTATTGGCAGTGCTGGGACGTTGTGTTGATCTAACCCAACACAATTTTTACATTTGTAGGTAAAATACATTTTTTTTTTGAGGCAGAGAATGAGAAAAACTTGGACACAAAAAGGCTTCTGTGTATGGAGATACAACTTCAGCTATCAGCTCAGTCCAAACCAGATCTCCCAAATCTGATGTCTTCAGGCTTAGGTTTTGGTGTGATCCCATGGCACACAGAATTAATTACTGGGTGTAGGGATATCCTGACTTCAGAATCCAGGCAGATTAAAAGTGAATTGTTTGTGCTGTTGGGTGAAATTATCCATTCCACAGAAAATGCCTTTTAATCTTCAGGAGAACAGGGCAGAGCCTGAAGCCTTCCTCAGCTTTGCACAGCCTGGCCCAGCTTCCAACAGGACAAACAGGACTTCTGCCCTCAGGGAAGCATTTTGGGGTTTTTCCAGTATCAGCAGACAAAGCCATCCTCCTGCCTGAATGCAGGGTGTAATTAGGGTCAAAAATGAAGATATTGCAGTGAAAGAGCCCTGGGTGTGTGACAAAGTGCAGGGACAGGAGTGATCCTGTCCCACTGGTTGCTGGCACACTTTCCTCTGCTCAGGTAGACACCTCCAAAGAAAAAAAAATTGGTGTTGTTTGACACAAATTCCATTGCTTCACCGAAATTCTGTCTGTAACTTGTTCCTCTCAGAGTTTTTGGTCAGCATTCACCCTAGGGAAGTTTATTGTTGTCAAGAGTGACAAGAGAATAACGTGACACCACCCAGAATTAAAATCCTGCCCCAGTGAAGGGTGACATCAGTGGCTGCTGAATTCCAGCCTGACACTTTCCAACCCTTGTTTATTCTTCCCTTTTGTGTCGTTGGAAGAACCCCAGGTAGGCAACTCAGAAAAAAAACATCCAGGGACGGGCTCTGAAGTCACAGTAAGGTCACAGAGATGTCACAGGAGGCTCTGTAGGCTTTCACTGCCTCCTTTCTCTTTGGCAAGAGCTGCTTTTTTAAGCGATTCAGCAGCCAGGCCCTGCTTTGGCCATCAGCGTCCAGATGGACTCGCTGCTACCGGGCAATCCTGCAGGATCATTATTCCACAGCAGGTATTAACCCACAGGAAGGGGAAGGTAACTCGGTGTGAGTGTGGAAACAGGCTCCTCTCCATGTCCTTAATGAGCCCTTTAAAGCACTTGTGAACAGACGGAGAATCCAAGGTGGAATTCAAGGAAAACTCGACCTTTCCACCCTCAGCGCCTCCATCCCGGGGCCGAGCAGCTGCTGGGATCTCCAGGATGCACCCCAGCCCAGCGAGACGTGGTGGAATGGAGGACAAATAAAGCAGAAAGGGCAGGGATTAGAGAGTTTAGATCCAAAAAAGCACGAAATGGCCCTTGATAACTCCTGGGAGCTATTTATTGATTCCTCCTCCGCGCGGCGCATTCCCGTTCGGTGATTTCATTTCCTCATTTCTCCTAATCACATCACTCTCTTTAGAAGTCTTTTGCTCCCTGAGACCCGGGGCCGCACAGATAACTTCAATTTCTCCGCTTTTCTTTTTACGACATGTGAAAAGTTGATACAGTAAAAAAAAGAACTCCTTGGAGCCAGCAGGTCTGGAGCTTTCATCACGGTGGAATCGCGGCTCCGAGGAAGAACTGGAGGGGCAATTCCCGTGCTAGGCTCGGTCAGAACAACAAATCTGCTTTTTTCCATCTCTGGATGGGCACTGACAAACCCCTGGGAAGATGTGACTGCCTCTGAAAAGTGCATTGACACCATGGAAATAGGAGGGAGAGATCAGGAATAATCAGATTAACAAGGTGATGATGCTGTAGTGGTCGAATCTCTGAGTCCTTGTCAAAGCTGACGCTGCAAATTTTTTTTCCTCTGCCCTAGGAAAACTTGCTCCATGCTGGGAAAAAAAAGATTCATTTTGTGGGCAAAAAGGGGATGCTGCTTGGTGTTTTCCTCTGCAAATAAAGGAAGAAAGGGAAGGCATCACGGGGGATTTCAAAGGAAAAGAACCTGCATCTCCCAGTTCACTTCCCAAATTTAACCTCCCAAATTTAAACTTGGTTANGCTGCTTGGTGTTTTCCTCTGCAAATAAAGGAAGAAAGGGAAGGCATCACGGGGGATTTCAAAGGAAAAGAACCTGCATCTCCCAGTTGACTTCCCAAATTTAACCCCCTCCCCATCACTGTGCAGATTTTTGCAAAGCAGCAGCAGGAATCATTTTCTCCTGTGTGACCCTGGGCCCTCTGGAAGACCTTTGCTTCCACCAGGTTTTGTGGTTTTTGTTGTTTGAGGAGATATTGGTTTTCCACCTTGGTCCTGCACGTAGGGATGAGTTCCTGTGCTGAGCACGTCTGCCCTGAGTGTTATTTAAGGTTAGTAATAAAAACAGATCAGCCCAGACAGGTGTAGAGCAGGATTTATTGGATTTATGGGATCCTTGCTGCCAGAGGAGGAGGACTGGGTGAGATGAAGGTGCCTGGCACTGCTCCGTGTCGGGCTGAGGGAGCTCGTCCTTCCTTTGCTGTCAAAATTCACATTTCCAAAAGCCACCTTCAATGGAGAGCCAGCACTGACCTCCAGACCCTGACTAATCCTCTTTGAGGAGGGTTCAACACCTTGTGGCTCTCACAAGGGGAGAATTTGCACCTAAAAATTCCATTTCCTGGAAGAGCTCCCACTCTCTGCTCACCCCCAGCAAACCAGGCCGTGGTGGGCACAGAACCCAATTCTTGCCATGCCAAACAAGCTGAGAACAACCCTGGACTGTTTCAGATGAACTCAGTTTCTCCTTCTCGGGGTGTTGCTTTCTAATTCCATAAAGACAGAAAGGATTCATTTCCTGCTCAGGGAACGTGCCCACAGCAGCCATTACCTGTAATTTGTCATCTCTTTAAACCCCACGTGCATCAACAGGAAAATTAAATTCAATTTGCTTTCCTTTTAAATTCCAGATTAATTTTTTTCTTTCCATTTTAAATATTTCTGAAGATATTCCCCCATCCAGGATGGCCCCTGAAGCAAGAGCTTCACCTCAGAGTGGTTCTGGTGATGTCAAGTGCTTTCCTGGGCAGGGCTGTGATCCAGAGCAGATGTACACCTGCACTGCACAATGAAAACCCAGCAAATACACAGAATTAAGGCACCAGGGTACCAGAAAAACACACCTGATTATTTTTGAGGTCCTGCAATTTTGCTCCTGTCTGCAAGATTGGAAGGAAAAAAAAAAACCAACAAAACAACCCTCCAACAAAACGAGGGAAATTAGCTACAGCAAGGCCACGTTTCAAAAGCACAGAGCTCTCCGAGTCCCTGGAGGAGCATTTTACACAATCCCACTTCCAAAATAATGTTCAGGTTGCAAAATTGAGCAATCATAAAAGCCAGGAAATTTAAAAAGTTAGTACGTGTCTCCCAATGTTAGCTCAGCAGCAGCAGATATATGTAGTGCGAGGGGTTTGTACTTGCAATTTCTGTGTGAAATTCAAACGTTAAAAGTCTTCTTGCTGAGCATTAATATGCAGCACAAACTCTATATTGGTTATTTAATGCCTCGAAGAGGAGTCTTAATCATGAGAATTTCCTGGCTGTGGGATTTGGAGGGTTTGGTTCTGGAATAAAAGGGCACTGCTGCAGAGCTGAGTTATTTTGGGGGTTTTTGTCATCGCCGGAAAAAAAAGGGAATTTCACCTGTGTTTTAATCACCCCAGAATAACTTTGCGGTGCTTATAAAAAGCTGTGATTTATGTAGTCGGGGAACTGAACGAATCTTTTGGGGTTTGTTGTGTTTTTTGGTGGGTTTTTTTTTTTTGAGAACTTCTGTGGTGAAGAGACCACAGCGCTTCCCCTTTGCCGGCAGGAGAACGAAACCTCCCCGGCCAAACGCGCTCTACCTGAATCAACACCGAGCTGCGCCGCGGAATGTTTAAAATAAAACTTCCAGGCCAGATGTGGGAGTTTCCCTGAGCTCTGGGTGGTTGGTTTCACTTACCCTGAAAGCCTAAATGCGGTGTGATGGCAGTGTTTAGATAAGGCAGATGGAGAGCCCAGCTCGGGCTGGGCACTGCAGAAATGCTGAGCCTTATAAATGAGCTGTACTGCGTCCTGGGATTTTCCTTTCAAACCCCAGGCTGGATTAAATCATCACAGCTGGGGAGAAAATATCAAGGGGCTGAATAACGACTTTATGAGAGCTGTAAGAGCGTGAAGGTTTTAAGAAGCTAAACAATTATGGCGCTCTCTGAGAGCCGCAGCAAAGATGAATGAGTTTGTGGCCAGCAGCGCTGGCTCTGTTGATGTCATTCTGAAAAAAAACCCAAATGAAAATATAAAAAATGTGGGGAGAATTTCACAGACAGCTAAGGGAGGAAGTACAGGTTTAAAGTGTGGCAGCGAGGAGTCCAGCAATGGCTCAGCTCCAAGGGAAAATGACATTTTGGTGCTTCCAGGGATTTTTATGTGAGGTTCAGTGCCCTGGGTCTGGTGCAGGGAGCCAGGAGCATCCTGAGCTCTGTGTCAGTCAGCTGAGGGCTGGTTCAGCCATGGAGCTCTGTCAGCCTGGGAATCAAATGTCTCCCATGAAGGTGTGCAAAAGTGGCAGGACCTAAAACTTTGTGTAAAATCCCAGAATGGTTTGGGTTGGAAGGGACTTTAGAGATCATCTCACTTCAAGTCTCTGCCACGGGCAGGGATGGCACTCATCAGACCTTCAGGTTGCTTCAAGCCTTGTTCAACCTGGCCTTGGACACTTCCAGGGATCCAGGGATATCCATGAGTGTCACCAGTGCAGAGTTCAGGCAAACACCTAAAGGAGAAGAAGATCTTTGGATCATGGTTGATCCCATCCCTTCCATCAGACAGGCTCTGGGGGAGCTGCTCTCTGCTCACACCAACACCAACGAGTTCAAAGTTGATCTCAGAGCTGTCTGAGGACATTGGGGATGTTTGGCCAGTCTGGGGCTGCCAAAACCCTTCCAGAAGCACATTTGGAGCAGCGATGCCAGCTGAGCTCCTGGGGTTTGCCAAACCCGGGTGCCACAGGTGCCACCAACAACATCTATTCAGGCGTGGTGCAGTTTATGCAGCAAACACAGCCATGTGTAAATTCAGGGGGAATTTCTGCATGGAAAGGGTGCTCAGGCCTTGGAAAGGGAGGTTTGCAGTGCCCAGCCCTGGAGGTGTCACCTGGAGGTGGCACTCAGGGTGACAAGGTGGGCATTGGGCACAGCTGGGACTGCCTGGGCTGGGAGGGCTTTTCCACCCTCAGGGGTTCTGTGTTTAGGATGAGCTGCTCAGACATTGCCTGCAACTCAGCAGGCAAACAAAAAAGGGAAAGAAATGAAAGAAAAGATGTGAGAGAGCTGGGAATGCCCAGGCAGCTGCGGGATGAACGTTTATGGGGCTGAGGCGGGGGCAGAAGCGAGAGGGGAAGGGTGCCCTGAGTCCATGAGCATGGAAATCATGGACAGACGTCCTGCTGACTCCGGGCAGCTTAGCCTGGATCCAGCACTTGGCCTTGCCCTTCCCCTTCCCCCTCCTGGTGTGCAGCATGGCAGCCCAGATCCTGTTTCAGGGTTTGTGCTGGCGCATTTTTTCCTCCCTTAGATCTTTCCACGGGAGAGCTCCGGCCCCTCCATGTGGGACAGCGACACCCCCGGGGCTGAGCCTGGGGACAGGGGGTCAGGAGAGGGGCTGGGCTGCCTTTGGAAAGCCACCAGCAATCCTGGGAGTGAGAGGACAGCCGAGGGTGCAGACCCCCAGCAGGTTATGCCGCTGGTGACAAAACAAAACTCCTTCTGGTCTTTAATAACGCAGTGGTTGAAATGTTGGGAAGAAGTTTCTGGAAGCACCTGCACCACGGGATAGCGCTGATTTTGCAACAAGCCAGTTTGGGGATCACAATCCCCTCCTGAGACCAGGCTGTGCCACGGCTGAAGGGGCAAAGGCACCTGAAAAGCCCCAAACTCACAAAACCTCGCAAGAAACGTGAAGTTAAATGAGGCTGGAAACCATTTCAAGCACTATTAAATAACATAAATAACAGGAGAGTGGGGAGCAGGAGTGAGCCCAGGTGAGACAGGGATAATAAACAAGGCAGGATTGCTCTCAACAGACATTGGCAGAGCAGGCGCATGAACGAGGTCATTTGTTTGGGCTGGGGGAAGGAAATCCAGCTGGGAGCAGGAGCAGGAGGGTTTGGTTTGGCTCTTGGGGTGTATTTCTGCAGAGTGCAGCAGACTGTGGAGAAATCTGCCACAGGAAATGGTAGAAACTCCAAGGTTTGAGCCAGTTAAAAACCGAGCGGGGATAAATCCCTCAGAGTGATTTGGAGGGAAATTCTCCTGGAACTGGGCAAGCACAGAGGTCTCTGGCTAGAAATTCCAGTAACTCAGATACAATTGGTAGCCAGCAAACTGCACACATGGAATGAGGAGGAGAGCGCTCCAAACTCTGCCTCCCAAGCTCCCAGCAACCCAAATCCGTGCTGGTGTAAATTGTTGAACCCCCTTTCCCTCCATGGAGCTGCGTGGATCATTTATGGCCCAAGAGCTCCTGACCCCGAGGGCTCCACCAGCTCCATCATCCCCTGGCATCCAGGGTCACAAATACCCTGATTTATCCCCGGGGCTCTCTGCCATTTGCCAGCTCTCCCTGGCAGACAGGAATCCCCCAGGGCACCGAGCCCCCCGCGAGTTCTGCGTCATTGCGGCCCCAAGGCTTCGCGCAGATGTTGGTGCCCCCGTTCCCCTCTAATCTGAGGGGCTGATAAAAGCCCAGCCTACGCACAGCCCGCCCCTGGCTCCAGCAGATCATGTTCCACCACTGGATATGCTTGTTTCCAGCAGGGAGACCTTCTGATGTTGCTTTGCCTGCTCTTATTTGGGAAGGAGAATGGTGCCGCCACACAAAAAAATTCTCTTTTGCTTCTCACGAGTACTTTTTTTTTTTTTTTTTAAAGATTTGTTTTCACTCTGTTTTGGTTTGGAAAGACAGGTGTCTGCCAGAGAAAGCTGGAGTTTCCTTAGAATGGAGAATGTAAACCCTCTCCCTCTAAATTATTATAATTTTGAAATTATGGGGTTCTCAGGCAAAGGTATGAGAATAGGAATAACAGTTCTTTACTAGGTAAATTTAAAAATACAAATGTAGTAGTACAAAAAACAAGCAAAAAAAAATTCCTAGAAACACTGACAGAATCAGAATACAATTTAACACCCTGTTGGTCAAGGTGGCAGAAGCAGTCCAAATAAATACTCCTGCAGTGCCAGATGTGGTTCTGTTGGAGCAATGATCCTGTACAAGGGTGGAGTTTTCCTCTGAAGGTCCAGTGGTGCTGAGATGGGGCTGGTTTTCCTCTGGGAATCCAAACAGGCTGTGCTGCTGTTCCCAATCCCAGGTTTATCCAGGTCAATAATCCAGTGCACACAGGCTGTGCTGCTGTTCCCAATCCCAGGTTTATCCAGGTAGGAATGCTGGGCTCCTCCCCTGGGTGCAGCATCTCCCCATGGATGATGGAATTGTCTCAGCCATGGCTGAGCCTCGATGGCCCATGAACAGCAGAGATCCCTGCAGGGAGGATGGGTCCTGGAAGGGATAAAGAACACTGCAACACCTGGATTTAACAGTTGCCCATTAACAGAAAAACACCCACCCCTACCCCCTGGATTATGAGGAATGGATTGTACCAGAGATAAATAAAAATACCTCCCCAACTGCTTTCAACAGGTGGCAAATAGAATACACATTTTTGGTTCCATCTTGCAACCCAAGACACCCTCCAATCCCATCTGTAAATATTGAGATAAACCCTTGTCTTGTCTTTCCCCTGTGTAGCAACTCATGAAGAAATGCTACACAAAGTTTAGAACAATGGTTTTGTTAAAAAATACTATGAGGAGTTTAGAGCTTTGACTTTGTGGTTTCACTATAAAACATCAGTGATTCAAGCACCCATGAACTTACCCTCAGCTGGAGTTATTTCCATGGAGAAAAAAGGTCAAAATTATCAAAAAATGTCACCCGGTGTTTGGCCAGTGGAACAAATCACCTGATTTTAGTAGCACTGAGTGCTTCATCACCTTGTCTCACCAGCCACCAAATTTTTTGTCGTGTTTGGTACCCCCTGGAAATGAAATCTGGCACCTCTGATCTGCCCAACCCTCCCCAGGAGCTTTGGGAATGATTCCTTTCCTGGATTACCACCCATTACTCCAGATGGATCCAAATGAGGGATGGGCTCTAAAGGAAAGAAATGTTAATTTGTCGTGTTCATACGCAAGGTTTCATCCTGTTCATGTGTTTGCAGACAGATCCAAATTAAGATTATCCAGACAGGTTCTGATAACCTTTCCACAGAGTTAAGTGGAAGAAAAGAGGCATTTTTGGGGGGAGTGTTGATTCTTCCAGCAGAGTCCCACAGGCAAACACCTCCAGGGTTCAGCAAACCAATTCAGTAAACCTCTGCAAAGAAATGAAGGTTTCTGGTGTGTATTTTAATACTATAAATAGAGGGCAGAACTAAATAGTCCCATTGCACGCAGAATGTACTTTATAAATGTAGATATTATAACTTATAATATCCTCCTCTATGTTATCCCATGGTGGATGTTTATTATAATTCAAAATTAATAACCTTGGCTTCCTTCAGCAAAAATATGAGCTGCAAGAGCTTTTGTTCACATGCCAGCCCAAGAGCTAAATGTGAATATCCTTTCCTCTGACCACATCAGTCATTTTATAACCACAGTCAGATAATTTTTGCTCTTTCCCCCTTTTTTTTTTTTTCCTCCACACCGCAGATTTTATGGGAGGACACTGAGAGGCTGAGTGAGAGATGTGACAAATGATCCACCCAGCCACCCCAAAAAGCAGGTGGCAGCCCTTGAAGGGGCTGGCAATTAATGCCAGATGTGACATCAAACTCTCCCCAAATTTACCTTCCTCAGCGACTGCTTATCTCTGGGACTGAGGGGACAAAACTCTGAAATTTGGGGAGTAAAATTAAATGGAACCAAAATGTGGACCTGATCCCATTTTCTTTGTTGCCTTTCCAGTTTTTCCAGGTCTACTGACTTTGATAAAAACTCAGGGTGAAGATGAAACTTCCAGTTTCCTCCTCTAAGAAAAACCCCAAGGAAGTGACCACAAAAATCTACATAATTCCGTGCTGGAAATTAAACATTTGGTGCCTTTTGAGAAGGATTTCAAAAGAGAGAGAATTTTAAATCCAGCAGAGATGATGTGGTCCCAAGCAGGAACAAGGCACGAAATGAAGGGCAGCACCCAAAAACCTTCCTTGGCACCCATGAGGAAATTTGGGAAAATAATGAGGTGGTGCAAGGGCGGTTCTAAATCCATGGAGACACCCAGGGAAGGTGCTGGAAGCTGCAGGGATGTGAGGAGGGATTGAGGCTCCCCCTGCACATCTGGCAGGGAGAGCAGCAGCTGCACTGCCCCGATCTATGGCAGAGAGGGGGTGGGAGTAGGTGTGGGATCAGGCTTGGTTTTCAAACCTTTCAAACTTTTATTGATTTCCTAATCTCCTCTTTCAAGAAGTAAAGAGGGGTGGGAATGAAGAGAAGAATTTTGCTGTGAGCCAGGCTGGGCCTTGCTTCCCCTCAGATCTGCCCACCCTCACCCACATCCAAGCAGGGAGCTCTTCTTACCAGCCAATTTTTTTTCTTTTTTTTCTTTTTTTTCTTTTTTTTCTTTTTTTTTTTCTTTTTTTTTTTGTTTTTTTTCTTTTTTCCTGAAAATATTTGAGCAGGAGTGAGCAGTGAGAGGACCTAGGAATGTTGAAATAGCAGAATTTACAATGCCAGGATGTGGAACCTCGCTCACCTGTCTGGTGAGCCTGAGCACTCCCCAAAGCTCTGATCCTTCAACATTAATTCGTCAAGCTGTGAGAGGTTATTCAAATAAAATTAATTTAAAAAGTAAAATGAGTACAAACTTAAGGGCTTGGCTTAGCTGAAGTCCAGCAGATGGCAAGAAGGACATCACATCATTTTGCATTCCCAGTGTGGAGGCTGAAAGGGATTTCTGGCGTTTCTGAGGGAGATGGTGCAGAATTAGAGGGTGCTGAAGGTAAAACTGAAGAGGGAAGGGTGCACAGAGAAAACACCAAAATCTCTGGGTCAGAATTCCCCCCAGGCAAGGGGCACAGCAGCCACGCTCTGCACGAGAGGAACAACTCAGAGATCTGGAGAACGAGCAGGAACAAAAGGATAAGAGTGACATGAGCAGGGAAAGGGGTAAAACGAGAAACAACGAAAGAGACAGCGGTGAAACACGCATCTGTTATTAAATCCTGGCTAAATACCCGCATTAGTGACATCAGATTCTGCTGTTTGTTTGGAGTTTACTCCAGAGCTGTGGCTGAGGCAGCTGGGATGGAGCCCATGGATCCAGGCCAAGGATTTATCCCAGACATGGCTGTTCTTGTGCAGCAAAAGGCATCAGGCAGAACTAAAGTTTGGATGGAAAAAAAAAATTGTTTTTCCAGCCCTTGTGATCGTAAAAATAAAGCTGGCATGAGCTGGCAGGGCGAGGGAATTCAACAGTTTCATAAATTGTCACTTCATTTCGCAGTCACTCGGTGCTTAGATGGGCCTTGAAGGTCATGAAGGCTAAACATGGACATGGTGTCTCTTTTTATTTATTGGGTTTTATCTCAGATATTCCTATTTTATTCCCCCATAAAGGCTGAGCCTGGTTGATGGAATCTCAGGATTGTTAAGGCTGGAAAAAAACCAGGATTATGGAGTTCCAGCTGTGCCCCGTGTCCACCTTGTCCCCAAGGTGGGACAGTGCCACATCCAGGCCTTCCTTGGACACCTCCAGGGATGGGCACTCCAAACCTCCCTGGGCAGCTTTTTCCCAAGGCTTGACCATCCTTTCCAGGAAGAAATTTATTCTAATATCCAACCTGAGCCTCCCCTGGCCCAGCCTGAGGCCTTTCCTTGTCCTCCTGTCCCTGTTCCCTGCTAGAAAAGGGTGACTCCTGAGTGAGAAAGCAAAATTTGCTCACTTTCTAAAAAATATCACACACAGAAAAAAAAGAAAGAAAAGAAAAGAAAAAAAAAAAAAGGCTGAATTTTGATTTAATATTTGACTGGCCCAGCCCACAAGGAACATCCAAGCCACCACTCACCTGATCTCATGAACGTTCCTCAGCAGGGCTGTAAATCGAGATGTTTCCACCAGGCTGCTGATGTTCCTGGAGATAAATGTGTTGATTTTAATCTGTTTTTGCCACTTGGCAGCCAGGAGGGCAAGGCTGGTGCCCAGCAGTGAAAGTGTTACTGAGCACCAGGGGCAGCTGGAGCTGCTGAGGGAGGCACATGGAAAACATGACGCCGAGCGAGCGGCGCTAATTAACGCTGGCTGCTTAAATTAGAAAGCTTTTAATGGCTGATGGTTAAAAATAACACCTTAATGGCGCCTAAAAATAGCTGCTGCTGAGCCCCAGAGTGTTCTGACCTCCATTAAATGAGGGGTCCGTTTCCCAGGGCTGGTGGTGTAAATCACATTTTCCTTTGAGGTGCTGCTCTCCCCCGGATCAGCTGCAAAGCCTCGTGCCTGACCTCGGGAGCCTCGGTGGAAATCCAGCAGGAGGAATGGGAGAGGATAATTTGGGGTCGTGCTCATCATGAAGGGAGGGGGAGATTCCCCGACCAGGCAAAAACAGGGATGAGGAAGGTGGTGCTGGGATTTAGGACACAGGAGAGCTTCATTTCCAGCTCGATGTCCTGTGAGATGTCTGGAGGTCCCTCATGGTCCTGCTGTGACCCAAAACCACGTGGAGATCTCCCTGATCCTGGAGGAATATTCCCAGGATAGTTTCCCTGAGATGTGTGGCGTGCTTAGATCCAGATGCACCTCACAGAAAACAAATAATAAAATAAAAAGGAAAAATACTGCTTAGTTTTCCTCAAAATGGGAATCAAACCCAAATAACCTGCAAGGCAAACATACACGAGGACTTCTTGTGGTTGGGACAGAAATAAAATATCTCCAGTAGTGCTGGAGGTAACAATTTGCTCCTTTGTGCTGTGCTTGGCCCTGACTCACGGTGTGTCATATCTGTGATAGCCGAGAGAAATCTGCAGCCTGACCTCCCCTGGAATGACAATTTCTGATAAAAAACCTTCTGTGATTTTCTCAGGATATGCAAACGAGGTCAATTCCTTCAGCAGCCACATAAACTCAGGTGTTTTCATTTATGTGTTACATAAAGAGTATCTGAAAGGCCAAAGGAACTGGAAACAGGAGGAAAAACTTTCCAAAAACCAGGCACAGTAAAGGAAAGCTGCTCTTTGGTTTGCTGTTCCCTACCAGGCAGCAAATCCAACATCCCATTCCTCCCCATCCCGTGGCAAACCCCAAATAAAAGGAATGTGCAGAAGCACAGAGTCCTCAGCCTGTGCTATTGTCCTGCCCAGGCCATAAAATCCTTGTGCTTTTCCATTTTCCCCTTTCTTTTCACAATGTCCAAGGGATTGTTTTGGGAAGAGACACCCCATTCTACAAGAAAGATGAAGAGAGACAGTTTCCAAGGGCTGCAGGAACAGGACACAGGGAATGGCTTCCCAGTGCCAGAGGGCAGGGCTGGATGGGATCTTGGGCAGGAATTTTTCCCTGAGAGGGTGGGGAGAGGCNTACATCTACAAGAAAGATGAAGAGAGACAGTTTCCAAGGGCTGGAGGAACAGGACACAGGGAATGGCTTCCCAGTGTCAGAGGGCAGGGCTGGACGGGATCTTGGGCAGGAATTGTTCCCTGGCAGGTTGGGGAGACGCTGGGATGGAATTCCCAAAGCAGTGGATCCCTGGCAGTGCCCAAGGTTGGAGCAGCCTGGGACAGTGGAAGGTGTCCCTGCCCATGGATTTGTTTGATCTTTAATGCCCCTTCCAACCCAAAGCATTCCATGATTCCACGATTTTGCTGCCAGGCAGAGACCAGTGAATGCCACAATGACAGAGACCAGCCCTGGCATTGATGTCACCCCAAGCACTCCAGACTCTTTGGAGACAAATCTGAGACTATGGGAATGTGGAGCAGCTTTCACTTTGCTCCCTCTGCATCCTCCTGCTGTCCTGATGGCCTTGATTAGCTGATCCAGATGGTTTTCCTCCCTTTTCCTGCAAACACTTCCACTCTCTCCTCCGAGCAGGAGTTCAGCACGTGCAGGGGGCTTGGCAGAGCTGGAGCCTCAGCTCGTTCCTGTTCCTGAATTCCAGGCTGGATTGCGACGCAAGGGTCATTTTGTATATTAAAATATCGGGTTTCTGCCCACACACATCATGTGTGATGGATAACAGAGCGGGCAAGGCAGCCATTGGAAAAGGCCACTTAGTCTGGGATTTATACAGAAGGAAGAGTTGCCATTCCTTGTTTTTCAGCTTGGATTTACACACGACCAAAGTGTGAAGGTGTTACCCCTCAGAAGCTCCAGGATGTTTGCCGGATTCCACATTTCACCCACAACCTGAAATCATGACCTGAAACTCCACAGATCCTCATGAAAATTATTCCCTTTTGAGTTACTTTACTGAAATGCAACCTCAAGACACACTGGCCAGTCAGGAAAGCCACTTTAATCCAATATTTGTTATCCTCTTCCACGGGTTTTAAATCACCCTTTTGCTCCCTACTTTAGAGCAAATACACCCTTATTGTTTTTCTAGTCCTGCTATGACCTTCTGGGAATGTTTTCATCGTGTAAAGCAACCTGCAGTTCCCTACTTTATAAATCTCCTTCATTCCAAGTGTTAACACTACCTAATTCTCCGCTTTACAGAGGAAATCATGTTTGTTTTTTTTGAAGAGCCTGCTGGGAAGAGGAATATTTGCATTTCATATTTTTTTTCCATTTCATAAATTGTCTTGAGTTCTCTTCCCAGCGGGCAGCACAAGGCTGTTTATATAAGGGAAGAGGGAAGCCTGCTTTCCCATTACTTCCACAAAAATACGATTAACAGCGATAACTATGCTAATTATTGCCCTCGCTGCACTTGGAATGCACCTCACTGGCTGGAGAGGCAACGCTTTGGGGTAATAATTAACTCCTTTTCCCCTCAATTACCTTTTATTAGGAGAGCAGGAGGTGTCAGAGCGAAACAGCCGCACATCTTCCAAGAAAAGCTGGCGTTCTCCGCGGGAACCCGAGCAGAGGCGCCTCGTCCAGAGGAGCGGGACAAACACCCCCATGGCCAGCTGGGCCTTGGAGCTGCTCGGCTTCTCCCTGAGCCTGCTGGGCCTAATTGGGACGTTAATCGCCACCATCCTGCCCCACTGGCGGCGCTCGGCGCACATGGGCGCCAACATCATCACCGCCGTGGCCTACGTGAAGGGGCTGTGGATGGAGTGCGCGTGGCACAGCACCGGCGTCTACCAGTGCCAGCCCCACCGCTCCCAGCTGGCGCTGCCCCCTGACCTGCGAGCAGCCCGGGCCATGATGGTCATCTCCTGCCTGCTGGCCGTGCTGGCGGCCGCCGCGGCCGTGGTGGGCATGAGGTGCACGCGCTGCGCCGAGGGCAGCCCCGCCAAGGCCTCCGTGGGCGGCTCCGGCGGGATCGGCTTCGTGGCGGCCGGGCTGCTCTGCCTGGTGACGGTGTCGTGGAGCACCAACGATATCGTCGCGGATTTCTACGACCCCACGCTTCCGGCTGGGATGAAGTATGAGATAGGGCAGGCTCTTTACCTGGGGTTTGTCTCCTCGGCCCTGAGCGTGCTGGGTGGGTCCCTGCTGTGCGCCTCGTGCTTCGGGAGCGGGACGCCTTTCCCGCCGCGCTCCGGGGCCGGAGCGCTTCCCTCCTCCAGGCCACTGAGTGTCCCCAAGGACAACCACGCTCCTTCCTTGACATCTGCGTCCCACAGTGGCTACAGGCTCAGTGACTACGTGTGAGTTCCATCAGCTGCCATGGGAATTCCGCGCCCTGCCTTGGGAATTCCGCGTGCGGCACCGGAGAACTCAGAATCGACGTTGAAATTTACCGTTGTTCGTTCCTTCTTTTCTTCCCGGAGGAGGGAAGGATGTGGATGCAGAACTGCTGCCTGCAAAACCTGGAAAATGAAGACAAAGGAAGCTGAGATAGTCCCCACTCACCACATCCCTGTCTACCTCCCATCATGGCTCTGCAGGCAGGTAATTCAATGGATATTTTATTAAAAATAGCGGTTTGGTTTGGAGTCGTTGCCCTGTGAGGCAGAACTGGTCACATCTCTTTGTTTCTTCCCCCAAAGAGACAGAGTTTTCCCTAAAAACCTGGAATTTCTTGGGGATACACAGTGATTTCCAGCACTGACTGCCTGCTCAGTTCCTCATTTCCATAATTCATGAACGTTTCGTCATGACAAGGTATTAATTTTGCTTTGACTTAACTTTTTGTTTGGATTTTTTTACAGTCCCTTGAAATACGAATTTCAATGGCACTGTGGCAGATGTATTTGACAGCCTGTTACAGCCAATATTGGAAGTTATATTACGATGTTTTGACCTGATCAAAATAAAATTTCAGCGCATTTTTGAAATGCATCACGAGGGAAACAAACCCTCTCAGTGGCTCAGAATTGGGTTTTTCACAGATGTCAGGAATAGAATGGAACCAGACGTTTGATATTAAATGTACTTGAAAAATTAAAATTAAAAAAGTCTCAGAATTTGTCACGTTTAGCTTTTGAAGAAATTTAGCGTTCTACACAATCTATGCATTATAGGGAGTGGAAAAACAGTTTCTAGAATCTTATTCCCAAATCCCATGTTATGAAATGTGCTCATTTCTTAGGATGAATGCTGGGATTTTGCGCCTGAAGGTGCATTAGGGTTGGCAAGGATATTTCCATCCCCTCCAGCGATTTTTGGGGAACTTCCATTGGGGAACAAGGCAGCCTCATGCCAACACTCATGGACTGTGATTACTGCTGGTCAGGAGCACCAAATCCAGACATTTCCTTCTAAAATCCTCCCCAAATCCCATCGTTCCACAGTGCGTTCAAACTATCACAAATTAAAATAATGAGCAAAGAAGCCCAGCCCTCTCCATTTCACATTACAGCGAAGTCCCAGGCACACATATTATGATATAAAACTATGACAAAAAAGAGGATCAATGGATTTCTCTTAAACCAGAAATTTATAGGTCTCCCGCTTTCAACAGATGGACCAACACATGGAAAAAAATAATTTCAAGACCTATGAGGCAACAATTCTTCATTTGGCAAAAAAAAAAAAAATCTGTTTGCAATTATACTGTCCCCTTGTATCACCTCCAGAGCTGAGAGATTTTCAGCATTTCCCCTGGTTCCACTCTGAACCTTCCTTTTTGTGGTTGATCACCACTGCCTTTGCCTTCATGTTGATTTGAATTGGGACAGAGGATTTTCAGCATTGATTCGTGTTAACATCACCACTGTTTTTAAAAACAAATGGAATTTCTGAGCAATTTGCTGAGACCAACAATAATAAAAGTGATCTGGGACCTGAATTTGGTTATTTGTGGTGATAGGACCCAGGGAATGGCTTTAAACTGAAGGAGGGCAGGGCTGGATGGGATCTTGGGCATCAGGAATTGTTCCCTGGCAGGGTGAGCAGGCCCTGGCACAGGGTGCCCAGAGCAGCTGTGGCTGCCCCTGGATCCCTGGCAGTGCCCAAGGCCAGCTTGGACATTGGGGCTTGGAGCACCCTGGTCTCCATATTCACAGAATTCCAGAATCCCAGAATGGTTTGGGTTGGGAGGGACCTTAAAGTCCATCCAGTGCCACCCCTGCCATGGCAGGGACACCTTCCACTGTCCCAGGCTGCTCCAAGCCCAATGTCCAACCTGGCCTTGGGCACTGCCAGGGATCCAGGGGCAGCCACAGCTGCAATGGGAATTCCAGCCCAGCCCCTTCCAACCCTCCCAGGGAACAATTCCTACCCAAGATCCCACCCAGCCCTGCCCTCTGGCACTGGGAAGCCATTCCGTGTGTGCTGTCCCTGCAGCCCTTGGCAATTGTCTCTCTGCAGCTTTCCTGGGGCTCCTTCAGGCCCTGCAAGGCCACCCTGAGCTCAGCCCAAAGCTTCTCCTGGCCAGGCTAAACAATGCCAGCTGTGCCAGCCTTTCCTGCCAGCAGAGCTGCTCCATCCCTCTGCTCATCCTGCTGCCTCCTCTGGGCTCTCTCCAGCAGCTCCAGCTCCTCCCTGGGCTGGGCCCAGGGCTGGATCCCAGTGGGTGTCCCTGCCCATGCCAGGGGGGTGCCACTGGACGGTCTTTAAGGTCCCCTTTCCTGATCCCAAATTCTGTGATCCCAGACCCTGAGGTGCAGGGAACGGACACAAACTGCACAATGGCTTCCTAGAGAAGATGGAGACAAACAGTTCCTGGTCCATTATGGATTTCTGGGATGCTTTTTTCAGCCCAATGGAGCTGGCCAATTCCTTGGGCTTTTCCTGTGTTTCCATTCTAACAGATCCTGCCAAGTGATTGGGGATCAGCCCGAGGCAGGGCTTTGGACAGCTGTGAATGCTGGGGCACAGCTCCAAGGGAGGAAATGGGCTGTGGGTCACCAGGGGGGTGTTGGCCATACACTGATAAATTCATTCCCTTGCCAGGTTTGGTGTGCTGGGAATACTCCAGTGTGGGGCTGCTCCTACTGCAGCAATCCCCAGCCAGGCAGAACGTGTGGCAGGAGTAGGAACAGTTTATAAAGTCCTGGCAAAAATACTTGGAAGTGCTTGGATATCAATAAAGAGGGAAATGTTTTGTTTCTTTCTTTCTTTTCCTTTCTCTCTTTCTTTCTTTCTCTCTTTCTTTCTTTCTTTCTTTCTTTCTTTCTTTCTTTCTTTCTTTCTTTCTTTCTTTCTTTCTTTCTTTCTTTCCTCTTTCTCTCTCTTTCTCTTTCTCTCTTTCTCTCTCTCTTTTTCTTTCTTTCTCTCTCTCTTTCTCTCTCTCTTTTTCTTTCTTTCTTTCTCTCTTGTTCTCCCTTTCCTTTCCTTTCCTTTCCTTTCCTTTCCTTTCCTTTCCTTTCCTTTCCTTTCCTTTCCTTTCCTTTCCTTTCCTTTCCTTTCCTTTCCCTCTCTCTCTCTCCTTCCTCTCCTTTATCTCCTTCTCTCTTTATCTCTTTCTCTTTCTCTCTTTTTCTCTCTTCTCTTTTTCTCTCTTTCTCTTTCTGTCTTCTCATTCTCTCTTCTCTTTCATTCTTTTCCTTCTTTTTTTCTTTCCTTCTTTGGTCTAAAGACATTATCCCTTTCTTGCATGCCTTGCTTTGCCATGCAACATGAGAGGGATGTTCTTTTTCACTTGTTTTCTTGAAAATTATAAATAAAGCTTAGTCCCCACATTTCTATTATCCTCATTTCCTATTCTGTTCACTAAAGGGCTATCTGGAAGCTGATTCCCAACTTAATTCAGATCATCCTTTCCAATTCTTCAGCCCATGGCATCAGAAGTGATGTTTAAACCCTTCACTGAGAGTCCTGACAGTTCCTCAGTTTCCCATAAACTCAAACACCTGAATGGGTTTAAAATGCTCTGTGGACAAGAAAGGCAGGACAGACCCAACCTCCCTCCTTTTTCCTGGGGGAAAAGGTGCTTAATTTTATTTTCTGCTTTAAGCAGGAGGAAAATACATTAATTTCATTAGCTCACTCTTCAAAGATGTTTGGTAAGCAAACTGCTGGAAAGTGGAGTGAATCAATGCAGAGATTTGACCTGTTGAGAGCACACGGACAGACTCCATATAGATGTGTGGATATTTAAAATGCCGGAATTCCGGCTCCATTGACTTCCCTGAGGTCACAAATTCACCCATAAGCTCATTATTATTGTCAATACTCCCGAATCTATTAGAGAGCTTTTAACTAAAAGGCCTCCAGAGCAAAGAGAATCAAAGTCAGGGGGATTTTGCCCCCTTGGAGGGATGGGATGGCGAGGAAAGGCTTTGGCTGGCCATTTCACAAAGTGTTTGGTATTGAGCAGAGCAGCTGCAACCCGTGGGACGTGCAAGGGAGTTCTCCCTTCCACTGGAGTCAAGGACAAGCAATTTTATTTTTAAAATGTCATAATCACTGGTATTGATCACTCTCAAATCCATCCAGGCTCGGGCTGTCAGCATTATTGCTATGCCTGGCGATTCCAGCCCAATTAAGCTGCCTTGCTAATGAGCCTCAGCTGCTTTTCATGGCTCTCTGTGGGAGAAAAGGGCTCAGTGACAGAGTAACCCCAGCCTTCCACCCTGCCCTGAGCTGCCTTTTTGGGGTTTTTTTGGATAAATTTATTTTATCATTCCATGTGATGCCTTGGGAAGGCTGAGCTGGAACAGAGACTGGACAGAGCTGGAGAATAAAGTAGAGATTTATTGAAAGGCCTTTAAGGATCCACCTTGGGCAGGAGAAGAGCCTGGCCAGGGCTGCACCCAAGGGGGACCCAAAAATGGACACAAAATGGACACAAAATGGACACAAAATGGACACAAAATGGACACAAAATGGACACAAAATGGACCCCCGGTCACTCACTCTCCCACTTTGCTCAGTTTTGGTCCATTTGCACCTTGGGGTTGAATTGTCCCATTGCAGCTCCAGGTTCTGCAGTCCCATCCTTCTTGTTTTCTCTCCTCAGCCCAGCCTTGGTTGTGCTTTTGGTGCTGCAAACTTGTCCCAGTTGTCCTTGGTGTGCAGCAGGAAAAGGATTTGTTTTGTGTCCGTGCTGTGTGCAGAGCTGAGTGAGCCTGACTGTGAGCTCAGAGCTGCACCCCTGGGTGCACAGAACATCAAACACAGCAAAGAGAAAAATGAAAGCATCACATGGAAAACACAGAGAGCAAAAGTTCAGAAGCATCAATAAGCCTTGAAAATCAGAGTTAGGACTAAAATACTTGGGAGAGGTTGTGGCTGCCCCTGGATCCCTGGCAGTGCCCAAGGTCAGGTTGGACATTGGGGCTTGGAGCAGCCTGGGACAGTGGAAGGTGTCCCTGCCATGGCTGGAGTCGATGGTTTTGAAGGTCTTTTCCAGCCTGGTTGATTCTGTGAAATACATGGTAAAGATGAGATAAAATAACACCACATTCGGGTTACATCATGGTTGCAAAGCTACATCATTTTAAGTCCACTCACTCTTGAAAGGAAGTTGAGGATGAAGAATCTGGAAATTGGGGCAGTTCAGTAAAATATTTCCTTTCAGTGACCACTGTGAACTCAGGGAATCAGCTTTGCACCAGTTCATGTTTTCCAGAGTTTTGTGGAATCAGTGTTTGCCTCCTCTGCAAGGGAAAGCCACCAAGTAAGTTGCTGGCAGGAGAAGAGTGGGAGCAAGGAAAGGAATTCCCATCCCCAGTAACATCCAAGTGTTCCTTCAGTGACCTGAACATGTAACAAACGAGGCTGTGCCGGATCCAGATCCCCACATAGCTCCTGGCACCGTGAGCTGGCAGATGCCCCACCAGAAGTGCCACTCCCTCACTCCTGCAGTGGAGCCCTTTGGAGTTCTCAACTCATACAGTCTTTGGGATCTGGATGTAGTCTTTAGGATCTGGATGTAGTCTTTGGGACGTGGATCCAGTCTTTGGGACCTGGATCCAGTCTTTGGGATCTGGGTGCATTCTTTGGGATCTGGGTGCAGTCTCTGGAATCTGGATCCAGTCTCTGGGATCTGGATGCAGTCTTTTGGACCGGGATCCAGTTTTCGGGATCTGGGTGCAGTCTTTGGGATTTGGGTACAGTCTTTGGGATCTGGTTCCAGTCTTTAGGATCTGGATGCAGTCTTTGGGATTTGGGTACAGTCTTTGGGATCTGGTTCCAGTCTTTAGGATCTGGATGCAGTCTTTGGGATCTGGATGCAGTCTTTGGAATGTGGATCCAGCCTCTGGAATCTGGATCCAGTCTGTGGGATCTGGATATAGTCTCTGGGATCTGGATGCACTCTTTGGGATCTGGATCCAGTCTGTGGGATCTGGATCCAGTCTTTGGGATCTAGTTCCAGTCTCTGGAATCTGGATCCACTCTTTGGGATCTGGTTCCAGTCTCTGGAATCTGGATCCAGTCTCTGGGATCTGGATGCAGTCTGTGGGATCTGGATCCAGTTTTGGGGATCTGGATGCAGGCACACGCCCTTGTTTGGGATCTCTGGGTGCGTGGTGTTGATCCCATGTCCAGCAGCCCATCCCAAGCACTGGAATATGCAGTGCAACCACAGAACCCCAGGGATGGCACCTCAGGGTCCTCCCACAGCCTCAGCTCCTCCTCTCCCAGAATCCCAGAGCAATCTGGGCTCTTCCAGCTGTGGTTTGGTACCTCCTGGCAGAAGTTCCATGGCAGACACGAGCAACTGATCCATCAAACCAGGAATGGGCTGGGGACAGAACTTCTGGAATGTCTCGTGGCTTCCAAGGCCCAGACAGGAGAATATTGGTCCTCAGAGAAGCTCACACTCCATGGAGGCACCACCTTCCCTTCCTCTGGAGGTTTATGGTCTCTGGGCATCAGCTCCAGCTTTCCCTCGGTGTGACCAGACCTGCAGCAATTCCTGACCCAATCTGCTGCAGGATCTGCTTCTTCTCCCAGCCCCAGCCAAAGTTTCCTCTATTCCTCCTGCAACACATTTTGAAGATATGTTTTGGCCAACTTTGTTGCATTCTTCGTTTGCTGTTTAATGAGTTCCATGACCTCCTGAGGGGTGTCCCTATCCCTGGCAGGGGTTGGGATGAGATGACCTTTAAGGTCCCTTCCAACCCAAATAATTTTGTGATTCCATGATTTAACCTCAGAGCACACTCAAGAGGGATGCAAGGATTGTTATCCCTCCTTTTTTATGATGAGTGCCAAGTGAAAATAAGAGTTCAGTGAATGCTGCCAAGTTCACTAGAGGGGTTTTAAAAAGTGGCCACTGTTCAGCACTACCCAGTGACCCCCAGTCCCTTGTGGGATGTGGCTGAACACCCTCATCCCCCAAACCAGCCTGAGATGCCAGAGCTGACTGGGAACAGCCAAACACGGAGCCTCTGGAGCTGATCCCAAAATTCTGCCTGGCACAGGTGAGGGAGAGCCACCCTCAAACTCACACCAAGGGCTCGTGGGCAGCTCAGCTGGGACAAAGCAGCCTCAGCTCCTTCCTGAGGAGCCACAGAATTCCCAAATCCCTGAGGCTGGAAAAGCCCTCCCAGCCCAGGCAGTGCCAGCTGTGCCCTGTCCCCACCTTGTCACCCTGAGTGCCACCTCCAGGTGCCACCTGCAGGGATGGGCACTGCCAAGCTCCCTGGGCAGCCCCTGCCAAGGCCTGAGCCCCCTTTCCATGGGGAAATTCCTGCTGCTGGCCAAGCTGAGCCTCCCCTGGCCCAGCCTGAGGCCGTTCCCTCTCCTCCTGTCCCTGTTCCCTGCCAGCACAGCCCCTCCCCCCCAGCTGTCCCCTCCTGGCAGGGACTTGTGCAGAGCCACAAGGTCCCCCCTGAGCCTCCTTTTCTCCAGGCTCAGCCCCTTCCCAGCTCCCTCAGCTGCTCCTCACAGGATTGACTCTCCAGAACCTTCACCACCCTCACCAGGAGAGATCCATGTCTGGAACAGAGGCAGAGACTGAATCTCCATCCCTGCTCCAGGTCACCTCCAGCAGCTCCATCTCCCCTGTTCAAAGGAAAAGCTCATTTCAGTAGAGAAATCATTTCAGGATGAGCTGAATTATCTGTCCCATCTGATTCCAACTTCACTCCACTCCAAGAGACCCAGCTCCCACTCAGGTTTCACCTGGAAGCCTCTGGAATAAAACACCTCCAGCTCCCTGTGGGTTAATCACAGAATCCCAAAGGATGCAGCCAACAGCTCCTTCCCTATTTAAACACAGTCTGAATTGGGTATTAACTACCTGCTGTGTTTGGCAGCTCTCTTATTCCTAAAATAAACAACTGTATGAAAAGTCATAAACTCTATATTGGACTTCTTCATTTAAAAAAAAAAAATCCCCAAAAAAAAAAACAACAGAGAAAAAAAATCAAAGTACTGTCAGGATTTTTTTAGCAGCCTCCCTTCTTGCAGTAAATCTGCTTCCACAGCTGCTCCTGCTGTACTGTGTCCTTCAGCCAAGAGTAGCTGCAGTCCAACATTTCCTTCTTAAGTTATTCCTTACCCAGAGCAAAGCCAAGGGAATTTTTTTGGACAGGGCTCGCCTGCTCAAAGTTATGAATGTGCTCTTATTAGAGCAGGTTGCATGTTTTCTATTAAACCTTCATTCAAATAACAATCCAGCGAAATGTTTGTCAGGGTAAGAGTTACTTTGGCTGAAAGGAGGCATTTTTCTTGCAGTCTCCACCGAGCCTCGCCCGTATTTATCATGTCCAGGATCTGAGGGCATTCATGAAGATCTTGCTTGAACTTGGTCGGGCTCCTTTCAGCAGTGCCAGGTCCTGGTCTCCTGTTTCAGAGCTGCACCCGTTCAGGAATTGCTTGGTTGTCACAGGGGGAAAAGCCTTTTACAGGTTCTGCTGCAGCTCATAAAAAGGGAGAGAAAAGGGAAAAAAGGGGGGGAAAAAGAAAAAAAAGGGGAAAAAAAAAAAACCAAAAAAGGGGGGGGAAATGAGGAAAGTGGCATTTTTTTCCTCCTGTCTCTTAAAAGCTTATCTGAGAGTTGAGTTGAGAGCCTTGGAGTGTTATAAAGTGGTTTGATTTCATGGAATCATATTTTGGGTGGAAGGGACATTAAAGCTCATCCAGTGCCATGGCAGGGACACCTTCCACTGTCCCAGGCTGCTCCAACCTGGCCTTGGGCACTGCCAGGGATCCAGGGAATTCCACAACCTCCTTGGGCATCCTGTGCTCCACCACCCTCATAATAAAGAATTTCCTCCCCAAATCCCATCCATCCCTGCCCTCCCTCAGCCTAAAGCCATTCCCCCTTTTCCTGTCGCTCCATCCCTTGTGAAATGTCCCTCTCCAAGTCAAACCAGGAAAGAAAAGTTTCCTCTGAACTCCACAGAATTTCCTCACCTTGTTCTGAGCCCGAGCCCAGCTCCAGGAGCCGCTCCAAGGAACAAAGTTAAAGATTAGCAATGTTGCCATCATGTGGCTGCTCCCAGCAAAAGCTCGGGCATGAGCCTGAATTCATTAATCCGAAAGCGGATCCCACCCGGATCCTGCTCCCAAAGCTCAGAGACAACGTTCAAAGTTGTTACCGTCACAGGATATAATCAGAGAAATTATTTTTATAGCAAGAACGGGTGTGCAAAGGGTGACACCACACCTCTGACTGTGCTCCTTATCCTCAGGGATTTAGGGATTGCATTGAAAAACCTCATTCCAAAATTCATCTTGAGTTAGCCAGGCAGAAATTCTAGAAGTGAAAATCCCTTCTTCCTGCAGAAATGAGAAGGAAGAAAAAAAGGACAAGGAATCAGCTTCAATATCCTTCATATTTAACACAGCTTGAAAGTGAAATTTTAATGTTCCAGCTCTTGAATTACTTTATCCTGACTGCTATAATAATATGTGATTTTCAGTGGTTTTATTATTATATTTTCATTGTATTTTATTATACTTCTCTGCAGTATCACACCAAGTTTTTCTACACTGACAAGAAAAAAATCCAAGGAAAGGAATTCCCATTGCAGCTGTGGCTGCCCCTGGATCCCTGACAGTGCCCAAGGCCAGGTTGGACACTGGGGCTCGGAGCAGCCTGGGACAGTGGAAGGTGGCCCTGCCATGGCTGGGGTGGCACTGGATGGGCTTTAAGGTCCCTTCCAACCCAAATCATTCCATGATTCTGTGATTTATTTGGAAAATTTCTTCCCTCCTTCTGGGAAGCTGAAAGCGAATTCACAATGGTGAATTTACCATTTTACCACCCCACCTGCTCCTTGAACCAGCACATCCCAGCTCCTGGCAAAGATCTCCAATTTTTTTTTTTTGTGGAAAATCCTGCCTGGCCATAAAATGCAGTTTTTTTCCTTTCCCACTGCACAGGATTTCCCATCCCAAGGAATAATTGCCATGGACAATAACCCATCATTTTCCCGCACCGTCTGCTCAGAATTACATATTTTATCCAGTCAAACATTGCAGCAGGAAAATGTTTTGTGCAATTCCTGCTGATCCAAGCAAGGAATTCTGATCTGGCTGTTCCTGGCTGTCAATTTTCCCTTCTTGTCATGATCCACACCATAACAGAGATGCAGATTTTTTAGAGATTTCAAATTTCAAATATTGGAGCACAGAACCAAAACCTCCTCTCCTTGCAGAGTAAATCCACACATTCTTCCCTGCCCTGCTGTTTATTTGTAAGCACATCCAGCTGGTGCAACCCCACTGGAAAAGGGGAAAAATAAAAATATCCAGAGGCTCCTGCAGCTCCTGGCTTGCAGGAGGAGCCCTCAGTGAGCTCCATTTTGAACAGGCTGAGCCATTCCCATTCCAACCTGGCCCGTTTCCATTTCCCCCAGCCAACAACACTTCAAAATTCCATATTTCAGCTTGGCAGAAATCAAAACAAAAATTCCTGCCCAGCTTATTTATTTGCTTTCAGTGGGTGAAGGGGAGATGTTTATGCTGAGACAAAACCTGGCATTATTTAGCATCAAAATTCAGCGTTATTGTGTTTAAAATTCAAATCTCGAGGAGGAAAAAATGCACAGAGGAATAATTCCCTTCAAAGTGAAGCATTCCTGGTTAAACTCTCAGCAAGGAAAACATTTTAAGAGGAAAACACAAAGAATTGGAGCACAGGAGAACATTTTAAGTGGAAAAGACAAATCATTGGAGCACAAACAGGAAGATTTGGGGAGTTCAGCCCTTCACAGAGAAGATGGCAACAACTTCAAAGGCACAAACGGGTTCCTGTCCTTTCAGGAGCACCAGGATCAGGTTTTCCCAGGCATTTGGAAGAGCCCCAGTTTATGCCCAGTTTCTAGACAGAAAGAAATCTGTGAACCTTTTTTAATTATTCATGCTCTGAGGGGAAAATCCTCTCGGGTTGCAGGTCTAGAGGCCTCGGGGCCGTGGATTTTCCTGGGATTTTTCAGCTGAGGGAATAAACAGCAGGATCCTCAGCAAGATCAGCATCCCTGGGCTGGAAGTTTGGCAGCCACAGGGGGGGAAAATTGCTCCCAGTTTGCCCATTCCAGGTTTTCTGCTGGTGTGGGAGCACCAAGGTGATGAGCATGGAAAAGCTTCTCCCACAGGAGGGAAAACTGCTCCCAGTTTGCCCATTCCAGGTTTTCTGCTGGTGTGGGAGCACCAAGGTGATGAGCATGGAAAAGCTTCTCCCACAGGGAGTGGGAAGGAGGAGCAGCCTGGGCAACCCCAGTCCTGTCTCTCTGTCAGATCCCCTTGGAAGGGGAATGGCAGCGTCCCAAAATCCCACACCTGAGGAAGAACAGAGCTGCTGTGTGGGGCTGGGGCTGCTCAGGGAGAGGGATAATTGGGACCAAATGTTGGGATTTGATTTGGGAGGTGATTGGTAAAAGCTCTGCTGAGTGAGGGTTGAGAGATCTCCAGAGTAGGAAAGTCTGGAATGAGCAGGGAAAAATACCTGGGAAGGACAGAGGGGTTTGGGATGGGAGGGACCTTAAAAATCATCCAATTCCACCCTCCTGCCATGGCAGGGCCCCCTCCCACTGTCCCAGGCTGCTCCAAGCCCAATGTCCAACCTGGCCTTGGGCACTGCCAGGGATCCAGGGGCAGCCACAGCTGCAATGGGAATTCTATCCCAGGGCCTGCTCACCCTGTCAGGGATGAATTTCTTCCCTTTATCCAACCTAACCCCACTCTTTGTCATTTCAAAGCCACTCCCCATTGTCCTGTCATTCCTTCTCCTTTCCTGTCACCTCCTCCAGGCACTGAATGGTCTTCCCTTGGTGGATTTTTCTCCAAAACCCCAAATCCAGACCAGCCTCTCCACAAAGGCTGCCAGGACCTCTGTGGGTTGTTCCCTGTCTTAGGTTGCAATGGAAGATGTAACAAAAAGTTTGCATTCTACTACCAGCTGTTAAAACCAGTTCAGGAGGTGTTTTCTTTATCTCTTCCATGACCAATCCCTCAGAACTCCAGGAGGGATCTTCTGTTAATGGGCAGCTGTTCAAACCAGCTGGGGCAGGGTTTGTTTTTTATCCCTTCCAGGACCCATCCTCCCTGCAGGGATCTCTGCTGTTCATGGGCCATCGAGGCTCAGCCATGGCTGAGACAATTCCATCATCCATGGGGAGATGCTGCACCCAGGGGAGGAGCCCAGCATTCCTACCTGGATAAACCTGGGATTGGGAACAGCAGCACAGCCTGTGTGCACTGGATTATTGACCTGGATAAACCTGGGATTGGGAACAGCAGCACAGCCTGTTTGGATTCCCAGAGGAAAACCAGACCCATCTCAGCACCCCTGGACCTTCAGAGGAAAACTCCACCCTTGTACAGGATCATTGCTCCAACAGAACCACATCTGGCACTGCAGGAGGATTTATTTGGACTGCTTCTGCCACCCTGAGCAACAGGGGGTCAGGCTGTGCTCTGACTCTGGCAGGGTTTTGTTTGCTTTTTTTGTGCTATTACATTTGTATTTTTTACATTCCCAGTAAAGAACTGTTATTCCTATTCCCACCTCTTTGCCTGAGAGCCCCTTTATTTCAAAATTACAATAATTCAGAGGGAGAATGTGGGAAATGGATTTGTAGAGAATTCTCAAAGCCTGACAGAAGGCTCTGTATTCATGGTATGCATCCATGTGCAAACTCTGAGATGAGAAATGCTGACTTAGAAATGTCACAGGATAGGACAGACATTGTTGAGAGAGAAATGGAACTGAAAACAAGTTTCAAATGATGGCCTTGCAAATAAGACTGGATACTTTAGAGAAATAAAACTATAAAAGGTGCATTGTAGTAGGAGCCACGAGGGGGGATTTTAGATGATTTGCTTTAAGGCATTAACAGCATTGTGTGGCAAAAGCTGATGGGCCAATACCAATAATGTATTGGAATTATAAAATAGCTGGCTTCTGATTGTGATGGTGTGAATTATAACACCTGTATTGTCTCACCCTTCACATGAGACTGAAAATTGCTTTAAAACACCTCTCAGTTGCCTCATCTCTGGGTCAGAAAAAGGCAGAATCCAACAGGAGGTGGTTACATCTTCAAGGGAGGCTCCTGCCTTGCTCAGACACCTTTCTTTCCAAACCATGACATCCTCACAGCCAGAGCTTCTGCTGGATATGAAATCCTGGGAATCTGTGTCACCTCAGCCCATGGTTAATCCAAAGTCTCTAGCTTGGACACTCTCTAGTGCCCATTCCTCCTGGAAAATTCTCTGGATTCACTGAGTAGAAGATTCTGTGTTGTCCTCACCTCATGGTTGAAGTCATCCTGCTGTGTTTTCCTGCTGGAAGAACTCCTCTCTGTAAAACCCTAATTGTTTCTTCACCACGTGGAGAGAAACCTGAAATTATCAGTTTGTAGAACAAAACAAAGTGAAGAGGATTAAAAATGTCTGGAAGGATGAAAAGCTGGAGGGGAGTTTCTGCTCAGTTTGCTTTGCTTTAGGGAATGCTGTCACCTGCTGGCAGGAGAGCAAGAAATTGGAGTTTTGTGGCAAAAAAAAAGAGCCTCCCATCCCAGAAGGAGGAAAAAAAAACCACAAAAACCCTCTCAACTAAAAAACTCCACAAAAAAACTCTCAAGTAAAAAAATTCCACAAAAAACCTCTCAAGTAAAACCCAGCCTGGAAAATGAGGTGTTTTTGGGTAAGAAGGATCCTCATTGGGCTGAGGATTCTGCACAGGAATTCCCAAAGACACCAAACTCCCTCTCAGCTTCACTCCCATCCACCTCTTTTCCTCAAACATCATTTTTGTCTCCTTCTCCAGCCTTTTTCCATATCCCAATTCATCCATTCCTGTCCCTTCTCCTCTCCCACTCACCTCCATTTCCATGGACATTTCTCCTCCTTCCCAACAATTTCCCACCTTCCACGAGGCCAGAGGAACTCAGGAGCTCCCACAGGGCAGGAACATCTCAAACCTGCCTGACTTTCACCATTTCCATTTTTCAGAGAGATTTGGGACTGCCCAAAATTATCCCTGAGGGCTGTGGCCAGTTTAGATTGGATATCAGGAAAAAATTCCTTCCTGGAAAGGGAAAGGTGCCCAGGGAAGTGGTGGAATCACATCCCTGATGTCATTTAACTCCTGACATTTTGTCAGCACAAAATTAATCTTCAGGATCCTGCACTGCCAGAGCAGAAAGCACCCAGAGTTCCCTGAAAAGTCTGGGATTTTCTGGATTAATTTGATGGGTTTTATGTTATTTATTTGATAATAATGTTCATATAAACACTGGGAATGTGCAGACAAAATACAGAGTCTGTTTGGAATGCACGGGCAAGGATCAAGCAAATTTTGACCAGAGGGCAGTGGTTAATTAATGACAAGATAAATTAATATTGACAGCTGGGGAGTTAAAAATTAAAACTTGAACAGGAGCACAAGGTCTGGCTGTCTCAAAATGAACCATTATTATACAGCAAAAAGTCTTTTCAGGTACAAGAAAATCATGAATCTTCATCCAGCTAAAAAGTTACAAAATCTGTTTGAAACCCATGTAAAAAAATTGAAAAATCCACTTGAAACCCATCTAAAAAATTGCATTTTCTGTTTGAAAGTCCATCTAAAAAAGTGCAGATTCTGTTTGAAACCCATCTGAAAAATTGCATTGGAAAAATCCATTTCAAAATTGCAACTTCTACTTGAAACCCATGTAAAAAATTGCAAATTCTATTTGAAACCTATCTAAAAAGTGCAAATTCTATTTGAAGCCCATGTAAAAAAATTGCAAATTCTATTTAAAACTCATCTGAAAAATTGCAAAATCCATTTGAAGCCCAAGTAAAAAATTGCAATTTCTATTTGAAACCCATCTGAAAATTTGCAAATTCTGTTTGAAACCCATCTGAAAAATTGCAGATTCTGGTTGAAACCCATCTGAAAAATGGCAAATTCTATTTGAAACCCATGTAAAAAATTGCAAATTCTACTTGAAACGCACCTGAAAAATTGCAAATTCTGGTTGAAACTCATCTAAAAAATGCAAATTCTATTTGAAATCCATCTGAAAAATTGCAAAATCCACTTGAAAGCCATCTAAAAACCTGCAATTTCCATTTCAAACCCATGTAAAAAATTGCAAATATTATTTGAAACCCATGTAAAAAATTGCAAAATCCCCTTGAAAGCCATCTAAAAAATTGCAAANTTATTTGAAATCCATGTAAAAAATTGCAAAATCCCCTTGAAAGCCATCTAAAAAATTGCAAATTCTGGTTGAAACCCATCTAAAAAATTGCAATTTCTGCCTGAAACCCATCTAAAAAAATGCAAATTCTATTTGAAATCCATCTGAAAAATTCCAAAATCCACTCGAAAGCTATCTAAAAATCTGCAATTTCTATTTCAAACCCCTGTAAAAATTGCAAATATTATTTGAGACCCATGTAAAAAATTGCAAAATCCACTTGAAAGCCATCTAAAAAATTGCAGTTTCTATTTGAAACCCATCTGAAAATTTGCAAATTCTATTTGAAACCCATCTACTTGACACAAAGATCATCTTTTAAAAGATCTAAGAGCAAGCCAGAGAAATAAATGTAAGAATTAACTCTTTACAATTCTTCACTAGAAGAAAACCCAGGTTTAATTAAGTCTAATGAAGATCCATCCTCATCACAGTGAGAAAACAAAGATCCCATCAAGTTTCCTACAACTTTTTGCTTATTAATTGTTGAAATTGAACTGGAGGCAAGAGTTCATTTGCCTGAAGGGCTGACAGAGGTGTTTGTTAATATTTCCTCCCTGGGAGCCACTTCTGGAACATTTGTATTTCTGCTTTTACGAAGGATTAAATGCTAAAAAGGAATTTTAGGTGTAGAAGTTTCCCATCCACTGGGTGGTGTTTTATTGGCTAAGGGAGGTGGGGAAAAGGAAAGGGGAAATTTCCATGTACACACTCAAATCCTGCTGCCTCAGGAAAATCTCACACCTGCATTTCTTTTTTTTTCCAGTCCAGAAATTAAACAAGTGAGGGCTTTCTGCTGTTTCATTCTTACAGCAGCCCTTCAGAGGATTTCTTTATTTTTGCTTTCTCTTTCTTTGCAGTTCAATCTTCCCATTTCTGCTTGCAATTCCCAGTCCTGAGCTTTGCTGCTGCCTTCAGAGTGGATCAGCTCCAGCTCACAGCTACTGGGGAGCATCATTTTACACAAGAAAGAACCCAAAATGCTGCAATGACACAATTTCCTCTTCTTTTAGGTCTTGAACCACATCAAATCTTATGAATGCACTCGATTCTTTTTGCCAGCCAGTTCCTGGAAGACATAATGCTTTCTAAACATTTGGGGACTCTGAGGGAGACTCACATCTTACTGGAGGGATTTTTAATCCCTGGATTTCCTTGATTCCCTTGTTCTTGAAGTCACTTCCCAACCATTTCTCCTGCTGCAGGGTTAACCACATTCCTGCAGCCTGGCTCTTCTGCTGGCAGCATCTTCACAGTTCTACATCAAATACACACAGGGAACTTGACCTGGGAATTGAGGATTGAATTTTTGCAAGAAGAAATGCACTCAGAGGGTGGCTGCTCTGAGTGCAGGCTGTGAGGGGTCTGCTCAGCCTTTATTTGTTGGCCTCACAGCTGATTTGGTCTCCAGCAGGGGAAGGAAGGGACAATTCCTCAGTCCTGGCACGTTTGGGTGCTGGGGGAGCTTGGGGGCTCTCATCAGATGGCAAAGGCTTCTCTGGAAGAAGCAGACAGGAAAATAATTTCAAATTAATGAATTCAGATTATTAAAAAAAAACCCAATCCAACTCTGGTGTGAGAGTCCAGCACCTGCAACAACATTAAGCTGGAAGTACAAAAGTCTTTAAAAGCTGGAAAACATCACACCCATGGATTTATCCTTGGTTTTCCTACCCCAGGGAAGGGAGAACACATTTGATATTGCCCAAAGCACCTTTCAGATACATCAAAACAATGGAAAAGCTTTAGAATTTGCAATTAAAGTGAGGATTTTTTTTTTACAATATAAATCTATAATGGGAAAAATCTGACTGGGAAGAGACTTGGCTGGTATGAAGAGCCACAAAAACTCACCATGTTCCTGTTCTGAGGAAGGAGGGATGGCAGCTGGGTCTGGATATGCAGAGGTTGGAGTGTCTGGCTTCAAGGAAATCAAGTTTATTCTCCTTTAAAAGAGCAGAAATAATTAAATTACTTTATAAACGTAATTTCCACAAGTATTTCACTCAAAGATTTAATTCATACAGGATCAGTTAACTGCAGAGGTAGTTCAGATATATTTTACTGCACATTTTCCTTTTTACAAGCTGAATGCAGCATCATCCACTTCCAACCTTCCACCACCTTCCACTGCAGCAGGGTGCTCAGAGCCCTGACCCCAAGAATACCTGGATTATTGGCAATTTCTAAAAAATAACATCTTTCAGGAAGTCACCTCATCAATGTTTTAAGCCCCACACTGAGGGCCTGCCTAGACTTGCACTCCCCTTCAAATACTCTTTGGCAGAAGGGTGTTCTAACAGTTCTTGGTAGTTGAAAGCTCCAGGTACCATTTTTGTACAGAAAACTGGAGCTGAAGACAGAATCCCAGAATATTCCAAGCTGGAAGGGACCCAAGAGGATCAAAATCCAGCTCCTGGCCAAGTCACACACCTTTTGTTGTGAAAGCTCAGGTGAATTTGCTGCCTCACATTTCAGGCAGAATAAAAGCTCCACATTGAGGAGACATTTTGAGCTCTTCATCTGCAGCACAACAAAAAACTGCACATCAAGAGGGCTTCCACTGAGAGCCAGGGCTGGGAGTTTGTGTGCAAAGCTCAGCCTTGAAACACAGCACAAGCACAGCTCGTATTTACAGCTGGAAAAGGCACCAGAAATCTCACCTGGGTGTTTTGAAACCGGACTGCAGAGTGGTCAGGGTGACTCTCCTGGGCTGGGGGGCTCTGCTGCTCTGGGGGGCTGCCTGGCTGCTCCTCCTCTCCTCTGAGGATGGCACTGGGACAGTTTTGATGCCAGCAGGGGTGGAAGGGGATGAGACTGACGTGGATTTGATGCCAACAGGGGTGGAAGGAGATGACCCTGGAGTTGTTTTGATGCCAGCAGGGGTGGAAGGAGATGACCCTGGAGTGGATTTGATGCCAGCAGGAGTGGAAGGGGATGATCCTGGAGCGGTTTTGATGCCAGCAGGGGTGGAAGGAGATGAGACTGATGAGGATTTGATGCCAGCAGGGGTGGAAGGAGATGAGATTGAAGTGGATTTGACGCCAGCAGGGGTGGAAGGAGATGATCCTGGAGTTGTTTTGATGCCAGTAGGGGTGGAAGGCAGCTCCTTCCCAGCAGTGCTGGGGGTTCGGGGTTGCACTGGGGGATCCTTGCTGGGAGGGGTCCCCTCTGCCAGCCTGGAGCTTGGGGAAATCACTTTGTGGGATTGGCTCTTCTTGGCTTTCTTGTCTGCTGCTGCTGCACCAGGAGTCCTGACAGGGATCTGGGGCTTCTCCTTCAGGGGCACTCCCAGCTCATCCTCCTCGAAGGTGACGAAGGAGCAGTACCCGTCCGTGGAGGAAATGGCCAGGAAGGATCCGTCGCTCGACCTGGTTGGGATTCATTTGGGTTTTTTTCCATTAAAGATTTTATTTCAACCCTCACCCAAACTGATTAAGAGCCATAATTCTCTAATTTACACAGCAAAAAGGGATGGGTTGCTGCTCAGACATTGAGTGGCCACGTGTGTGTCATAAATGAAATAAAAACTTGAGGCAAGGCTCAAAGTCAAAAGTCTGCTGTGCAGAATTGGACATGGAAAAAAAACAAAAAACCCCACATTTTCCCCATTACAATAAACCTTAGGAATACAATTCCTTACCATGAAATGTCACTCAGGGTGTGGTAATGGATGTTGGAGACATAACCAAAGGGGAAGGACTGCTCAGTGTCATAAAAAAGCACAGAATCTTCAGAAGCAACAGCAAACACCAATCGATAGGGGAGGTTAAACAGGGCAGGGGGGCATTTGGCACTGATTTCATCTGCAAAGAAACAAACAGGGAGATTCCTCTTGTATTTATTGCAAGATAGTGACTGCACTTAAGCCATTAATTTAAATAAAATTACATCATCAATCAGTATAAACACTGAGCAGACAGCTCTTGCACAAAATGTAAAATTTAACAATTTTGTTGTCTGAAATTTACTCTTTATTTTTTTGAAATGGATTTCTTTTTCCCTCTGGATTGCTACTTGTTTGAGGTTTTTTGGTAATTTTTTCCCTCTCTTTTCCAGCTGGAATTTTTCAGCATATTTGTATGACTTTTAATATTAAAGTCTCCCTTTAGAGGAGCTACAGAGACCAACTGCAGACCCTCATCTCCTTCCTTTGCAACACCATGGATCTAAAATTATGATGGAAATAGAACAGGTAAATCCTGTAAGGAATATTACAAATGTAACCTTTAAAGAAAGCAGCCAAGCTCTGCCTTTGCACCAAAATAATGTCAGTCTTGTTAAAACATCAACACTCCTGGACCCACAACAAAGCTGGATTGAATAAATAAAAAATAAATTCTTGTACAACTTCACATAATCCTGTCCCCAGCTCAGAATTCCTGTTCTGCCCAGCACTGCTTCCTTGAATAAACACCAGTGGCTGTAGCAACTATTCCAACTCCCTGTGATGTGGGCACTTGAGACTAACAGGAATTATTTCCCTGCATGGCTCCTCTGCTGCTAAACCAGGTCATTTCTTTTGAACACAACATGGTTAACAGTTCGAGGAAAATATTTCACAGTGTTTCTGCAGCCTGAGGAACATTTATCCACCCTACCAAAAACCACTCAGGAGGGATTTGAGGTGAACTCAGAACCAGGAAAGAGCTTCTGAGATGTGCTACAGCACTGTCTTAGAGGAAGGCTGAAAGGCTGAGGCACTATAAAATTATGTCCAGCCACATCTTTTCCCAGATTTGCTGGCAGTTCCCACTCCCTGAAGCCTCCCATACCTTTAGCAGAGGCTCCTCTCAGCTCAAAGTACACAGGGCAGCAGCGAACAGCCAGAGTTCCCTTGCCAGGACAGGGCAGGTGACCCACGGGCCTTCAGAGAGAACCAGGAGTTCAGAAAACACATCTGCACCTTTGGAATGGTTTATTTTTAAACAAAACCAGGGTTTTAACTCACTAAACCCCACCCCTACCTTTTGAGATTGTTCCTGGAGAAAACGTAGGTGGTGTTTGTAACGTTCTCTCCCGATTCCACGCAGCCAGCTGCAAAAATAAAGGTTCCAAATTATTCATCACCTCAGAGAGCTCCTGAGCACACACCTTTGTGTCCATAAATATCCCAATTCCTGGGAATCAGGCTCCTCCACAAGCACTCTCATTCTCAGGATTTAGGCTTGTCAGTTGGGCAAAAAAAAGCTGGATACAACTTTAAAAAGGCATCCCAAATATTGATTTAGTGCTGGTTTTGTTTCCCTTCTGCAATTCCCTCTTCAAAGGTGCTTTTTGATGTTGCCAGACATCAATAAAAGCAGGGTTTGGACAGGCACACATTGATCCCTCCTTGCAGGGCTGTTTTTATTCTGGATGCAGAATGTTCTGAGGGAAAAACCAGTCAAAAAACCCCCACTTATCATGCTTCATTTCTATCTTAAGACTTTTTTGGTGTTGCAATTTATTCAGCAAAATGCTATAAACATCACTTTTATCACAGGAGAAAGTTGATGTTGTGGATTGTTAATGGAGATTATTGTGGAGTTTTTCTATAGGGAGAAGGAGGAATGGCTTGATTGGGATAAATCAGCATCCCTGAGAGGTAGGAAATATTAAAAACTATTCAAATTAGGACATAATAGAAAAGGGGCTCAGCCTGAAGAAAAGGAGGCTCAGGGGGAACCTTGGGCTTCATTGCACAGTTGTGGAGCTGGGAGGAGAAACTTCAGGAAGTTTCAGCAGGAGTTTCCCCATGGAAAGGGTGCTCAGGCCTTGNGGCTTCATTGCACAGTTGTGGAGCTGGGAGGAGAAATTTTAGGAAGTTTCAGGAAGAATTTCCCCGTGGAAAGGGGGCTCAGGCCTTGGCAGGGGCTACCAGGGAGCTTTGCAGTGCCCATCCCTACAGGTGGCACCTGGAGGTGGCACTCAGGGTGACAAGGTGGGCATTGGATTCCATGACCTTGGGAATCTTTTCCAACCCAAGTGACAGGAGATGTCCCCAGACCTGGAGTGAGCAGGTAGGAACCATCAGGAGTGAAGCTGAGCCTGCGGAAGAACGACTTCATGCTGTCATCGTGGAACATCCGAAAGCTCCTGGCCTGCGGCAGGGAAAACAGGATTGTGGAAAAATGTGCCAGCTGCAAGGCCAGCGAGACAAAACATCCACTTGGACACCCCAGCCTGATGGAACTTTGCAAATGAAACCTTTTAAAAGCTTTCAAACTCTCTATAAATTCTTCACAGCTAAGAAAAATGGTCCTTGATCCCTCTTGAGCTGTGAAGAAAAACACTCCCGGAGCTGTCACCTTCAACCAGCCATCAAAAAATAGCCATAACCTGGAGAACAACATTATTCAACACCCAGTGCTGCTCAGGCATCTCACTCTAACCCCAGGATTAGAGGTTGAAAGAGAATTTCTCTCATGGCAAAGTGCCTGCTCTCAGGCCTGTTCTTCAGTGTCTATAAAACTCTGACAAATGTTTTCCCCCCAAAAAGAAAAGGAGCGAATAGAAGGAATTAAGAAAGTTATAGCCAGCTTGGAGGTGTTATTTTATTATCATTTAAAGTTGTTTGGGAGGGAAAAAAAAAGCTCTTTGTTTTCCTTCTTAGGGTTAGAATTTCCTCAATTCTCCCTAATTTGTATTTTTCTTCAAAATCTAACTACCTCCTTGAAAATTCCAGGCTGTTAACTTTAAAATATTATTGCTATGTTACATCCATTACTACTGCCAGGTATGTTTGAAGCTTTTCCTGTTGAGAACATATTTTTTCCACCCTATTTTAACTTTTACAGCTGAGGGATTGTGTTACTGCTTCCATCAGCAAGAAATTTTGGGGTGATGATGGTGGGAGTGAATGAGCCTGAAAGGCTCTTCCAACCTTGATTGTGTGACATAGGGATTATTTGAATGGAAAATATTTGATCTTTTGGTTTCATGGCACAGAAAACTCCAGATAAAACAGCCCCCAGCAGAGTTTGCAGCCCCAGCAGAGCCGTGTACCTCTCCTTCAGCTCCTGATCCCGATGGCATCTTGGTGACATTGAAGGCCACTCGCTTGGTCTGGGTGCTGTAAACCCGCAGGACCCTGAAGGGAGAGCAGAGTGAGCCAGCAGGGAATCATGGAATGCTTTGGGTGGGAAGGGACATGAAAAATCCGCCAATTCCATGGGCAGGGACACTTTCCACTGTCCCCAATGTCCAACCTGGCCTTGGGCACTGCCAGGGATCCAGGGGCAGCCACAGCTGCTCTCAGAATTCCAGCCCAGCCTCTCCCCACCCTCACAGGGATGAATTTTTTTCCCCAATATCCCACCTAAACTTGTCATTTCTCAGTTTGAAGCCATTCCGTGTGTGCTGTCCCTGCAGCCCTTGGCAATTGTCTCTCTCCAGCTTTCCTGGGGCTCCTTCAGGCCCTGCAAGGCCACCCTGAGCTCAGCCCAAAGCTTCTCCTGTCCAATCTGAACAATCCCAGCAGTTTCCTTTCATCCCAAGTTTCCCAAAAATGCCCCAGGACCTCCCTTTCTTCTCAGTCAGCACCTCAAAATATAAATGTGGATCACCAATTAGCCATTAATTAAAATTCTCCTCATCAGACACCACCAGAGGGATGTGTTTTAAAGATCAAAGAACCAACGAACCCCTGGCAATGCTTGGAGTCCACATGGTTTGGGAAGTCCCAGGATGTGGATTTATGGAGGAAAAAGGGAATTAGGGAACAGAGAACTGCCAGGCTGCTCCTCCCTGCACTGGAGCTTCCTCAAGAGTGGGAACTCACCTTAAAAACATCTCCATCAGTCACATCACCATGGAATGCTTTGGGCTGGAAGGGATCATTAAAGATCCCTTATAGATCTTTTAATTGCACCATTATTTAATTGAGCAGGGACACCTTGCACTGTCCCAGGATGAATTTATCAGCTCATTAACAGGACCATGCAGGCCTCTCTTAAGAGTATCAATAATGATATCAATAACATGAAATTAATTTCTTAATTCCTAAAGAAGTTTATTTGCTGCTAAGAATGACTTCAGGAATTGTTTAGCACAAGCAAAAAAAATCCACTAAAATATCATTTTACTTTCACATCAACCTGCTCAGACAACAAAGTGAATAAAACAAAACCTCAGGTTTATCTGGCATAATTCCTTTTAATTCATCCTCCTGGAAAAAAAAGGAATATTCAGGAAAAACACTCAGACCACCAGCTCACCTGTCACAGCTCAGGGTTGCAATATACTGGCCTAGAGGATCCCAGGTGACTCCTTGGACATAACTCTTGTGCTCATTAAATATTGAAACTTTCTGTCCTGAAATTACAAACAGCTTTCAGATCATCAATTCAAAATGTTTCCAAACATTTCAGACATAAAACAAAGACAAAAAAAAAAAAAAAAAAAAGCTTCAAAATATAGGGAAATAATTCTTTAAGCATGAAAGTGTTCATTGGATGGTGGCTCATAAAAATATCAGAAAAAATTGCTTTTTAAGTGCCAGGTTTAAGGTTTGCTCACTACAAACTTAATTATTAATTAGAATTAAAATCAGATTAATATTAGAACTCAGATAAGCAAAGGCAGGAGCTCTCTGACCCCACTGAGGTTCCATAAGGGATGATCTCAGAGCCAAAACATCCATGAGACAAAATTACAGAGAATTTTAGAAATATTGTGATGAGACAAAGTTACAGAGAATTTTAGAAATACTTTGATAAGACAAAGTTACAGAGAGTTTTAGAAATACATTGTTGAATATTGGCCACAGGTGAGATTTTTTCCTATTATTGAAGCGTTGCTTTCCTGCAAAGAACTAGCAGAAGCTGCCAAGTTTGAAAGAAAATAAACAGCTTTTCAAAAGGAAGATACAAACAAAGCTGAGGCCATGCTGCACAACACCAAAAAGTGGAGTAAGGAATGTGGAAGTTGTTTGTGCAAGAGTTTTTGGGGGGGTAAAAAATGTGTGAAGTTATTTCCTACACACTCCAGATTTTTCAGGTGTAAATTTTGTTGGCTTGAGAATATTTTGTATCTACTTATAGAAGGGCCTAAAAAACCCAGAAAATCACACACAAAAAAAAGATGTTTCCCATTTTTTGTGGGTGGAAATGCCATGAGGTACTTCCAGCAGATCTGGAATTCCAAGGGATAACTGCAGCATTCACCTTTATGGACATCCCACATGATTGCTGTGTTATCCACAGAAGCAGATGCCATGTAATTCCCATCTGAGGTCCAACAAATATCATACACATCTTCCAAGTGGCCTCTGGAAGGCAGGAGAAACCAATTATTCATTTGAAAATTAAAAGCTACATGTAAATATGAGTTTTATCAATTTTTAGGTTAGAAAAAAAAATCAAGAGGCAAATAAAGGCTCCTGCTGGTGCAACTCTTCCCACATCAACCTCAGCAGCTGCCAGGAACTGCTCCTTCAGCTTAAAACCATTGCCCTTGTCCTGTCACCACCTGATTATTTAAAATGTCCCTCTCCCTCCTTTTTCTGAGTCCCATTAACAGGGAATTAGAATGAGTAATATCAGAGCAAGCAAACTGTAGACAGCACTGGAGTTCTACACACACTGGAAGCTGCACCACGTGATAAAAGCCACTGAGGAAACCAAAAACACTGAAGAGAAAACCCAACTCACCAAACAATAAATTACCTCAAAGTTTTAACGACTGCCCAGTTCTCCTTGTTGAGCTGAGCTTCATCTTCATCCTGAAAAACCAACGGCTCCAACTCTTTGCTGTCATTCAGCTTCCACAGCAAAATGACGGCATCTGTAGGAGAAATCAGAGCAAGCTGCTTTATTTCCCACTCCCTTTTGTTCACACAGGTGGATTTAATTTAGTTTAACTTCCAAATGATGAGCTAGAGGAGGAGCAGCTCTCACCATCCCCTCCCGAGGCCAGGATCTCCCCGCTGGGAGAGAAGCGCACGACGTTCACGGCCTTGGTGTGGCGCGCCAGGTTGGACAGGAACTCCACGATGGCTTTTCCATCCGGGCCTTTCTCCACTTTCCAGATCTGGTCATGAGAGAGTTACAGCTTCCCAGGGCTGCCACAAGGTGGGAAGGGACCTCCAGGGTCACCCAGTGACACCCCAGTGCCACCAGCAGCACCCAAACCCTGTTCCCAAGGGCCACCCCCAGACTCCTCGGGGACAATTCCAGGCACTCCAAAGCTCCCTGGGCAGCTCATCCCAAGGCCTGACCACTGTGCCAGGGAAATTTCCTTGCCCAATCTCCAAGCTGAGCCTCCCCTGGTGCAGTTTGAGGCCATTTCCTCTCCTCCTTTCCCCTGGCACAGGACAGCAGAGCCCAACCTCCCCTCACTGCCCCTCCTGTCAGGGAGCATCTTTTATGTCAAAGAAAAGGGACATTTCTCTAGCCCTAAATTACATATTAAAACAATCCCTGAAACATATGCACCATCAGGGAAGAAGAGGTCAATCTGCCAGTGACAAAGGAAAAAGTTTTATCTCAGACAACTGGAATAGATTACTACAGAGACTATTTACAAGAATATGAAATGACAAGGGGGAGTGGCTTCA
>VWYP01011729.1:0-64209 GCA_013400435.1 Pycnonotus jocosus
GGAAAGGCACGAAAACTCCACAGAATTCAGGGCCAAGTTTCTCACCAACCACATAGGAAGCTGCACTCCAAACCACGAATCATTTAGTCGTGTGAGAGAGATTTAGCCTGCCTATTTCCCACTCTACTTGACTGACTCTATTGACACAGCAGATATGAGCACAGATGTGAAGTTACTATGTATTTGGGGCAAGCTGGGAGCTCTGAGCTGCCCCATGCCACAAGCAACCTCCAATTCATTTAAAACATGAAGGTTTTATTGGTGATGTTACATGCAGAGCCAGTACTGATTCACCTGATCATTCTGTCTTCTGGAGAATTCACCTCTGGATGTCTCACACAACCTCTTCTGCATCTCTGTTCTCTTACCAGTGTCTGTGTTGCCAAATTGGATTAGCTGACCCATAGAGCATTTATGATATGTGCAACCAAGAAAACAGTTCAAAGACTGGCAGGCCTGTATTTGTACAGCAGAATTGTCACAGTGGGAGCATGCTGTGCAAAGCAGTTCTGCATGTAGAGGGCTGTGGCTGAGGTGCAAATTTGCTTTTGAATACCTTCAAGTCACCCTGGAGATTGTTAACTCATCCATGATTGCAGCTCTGTTGCCCATTGCTACCGGTGCTGGAACAAAATGTCAGTGTGTCTCTAATGAATGTCTGCTAGCAAAGAGCTCTCCTTGAAGGGGTTAAAAGAAAAAAAGAAATGTATCTCAAAATAATAAAGAAGCAAGAAAAAAAAGTAAAATTTCTCCACAGTTTGGGTTAATTTACCACTGAGGGGTCTTTTTCATTAATTTTGCCCCTGAGTGTTCTAAGGCATTTCTTTCCCTTCCAGCACTGCATAGCTCAGGAGATCTGTCATAGAGGTCTCAGCTGCTCATGACTTGGTCACTACTGGTGAGCTAGACCAGCTCCATTCTCTACAGAAAGGCACTACCCTTTTCTTCTTCTAAGTTAGTTTTTCTGCCAAACTGTGGCACTGACACCCTCTGGCTGTGATCGAGCCAATTTTCTCATCCACTTCAATGAACCTTGACTCTGGTCTAGGAGGATAACCTGTTCCCACAGCTTCTGGGAACATCAAGTGAAATTGGACTGTCACTTACTGGATCCCATTCTTCTGGCTTTTAGGGCAGCCTAAGTCTCCAGCGCAGTACATCTCTTTTGTTTTCATTTCTTTCAGCCTACGCCAACTTAATCTTTCAGCTCTGTTTTACTTCCACAATACAAAATAATCTGCCTTGGCCTCATATGAGGTTGGAAATTCACCAGTATGGCTTAATCTGAGAGGAAAAAGCCATGCCAGACTTCCTTTGTGTAGAAGTCTTCAGAAGACTCATGAAGATGAGTCTGCTCTCATGAAGATGCCACTGCCTCTAGCAATTCTACTTGCTGAAAACCTGGCAGGGAAATATCATCATTAGAGCAGGTAGGAACATCTGTTCAAATATCCATGAAAATTCTTCACATTCTGAAGAAATCTGTTCTCCTTTAGAATTGCACCCACCACCTTGAAAGAGAAAATTCTCTGCTCCTTCAAATCTAATCCAAGCAATATGAACTGAAAAGTTTTGTGGGTTTCTCTCCCCCAAAAATCTTTATGTGATGCAAGTCCTGGATCTGACTTTATTAGGATGACTGAGCTGGGCCAGGGCCAAAAAAAAAATCCTTCCCATCTTGTCCTTGCTGCTTTTCTTGCCCTGGAGCAGGTATGTGCTGTACTCAAAGTGTATCAGGCCCATCTCTAGAAGTATTAGTATATTTTCCCTAAGGCAAACATTCAAACCAGGAAATGTTGCAACCTATATCAAAGGAGAATTTGAAATTAGGAAGAGAAACTCCAGATGAAGAGGGAAGAAATCTGCTGGATGTCTATCTCACTGCCACTGCAAGACAACTTTTCAGCACAGTAATGGCAGGAAGATAGAACGAGCAGGCACCTACAGGACGTTCAGTCCAGACCACTGGTAATACACATACCCACACCACCCTTTTCCATTCATCACCTCAGCAAGGTCCATCTTAAAAGCAATCCCACTTGTGGAGCTATTGTTCAAATGCCTGAAACCCATTTGGTAATTTCTAGCTTGAATTTATTCCTGGTCATTTGTATTCTAAGGCATCCATGTCTCCTTTTCTCCTCTCTGGTATTTACTCATCTGATACATTTCCAGACAGCAAACATATCCTATTCCTGCTTTTGTTTTGCAAGGTTAAACAAATCATTCCCTTCAAGTTCCTACTGTAAAGCAGGATCTCTGTTCTGCTGATCTTTCTCACTGCTTTTTTCTGCATCTGACAGCTTTAATTCACCATTCTGCAGAGACAGTGGTCACAACTATATGTGGTATTGGGATTAAATTTAACTGCCACAAAAGAGAGAGAAAAAGGATCACTTCTGAGGACCAGCTTACAACTTGTAAAGAAAAACACAAGACTTATAGTATATATTGTAACTGAAGTCACTCTTTATGCCTACAGAAAAAGACTTTCAGAACAGCACTAAGTGGCTCTTCTGTCCAAATTTTATCTTATATAACTGTGTCATAATTTGATACCAGTCCCAATAAGAAGTTGATAGAAAATAAATTGCAAGGTTCATGGGATTTCCATTGTGTCTTGGTAACATTGCTTCTGTCCCTGAACCTGGGATTATGGGCTTGAGGCAAAGTTGGAGATCTCAAGTGAAAGCCTATGCACTGATTTCAGCAGGCAGAAAAACATCTCCAGAGGAGTTATTTTCATATTTCAGAACCAATGAACTTTTGCAAGTCCATAGAATTTCCCTCCTTTAGGCAGGAGCAGAGTTTGGTGTGTGGCCTGCCAAACATGAAGCTGTACATCCTTGCAGCCCTGGTGTTTGCCACTGACCAGGATGCTACATTAGCCCTGATGCAACCCCTGCATCAGCCAAAACTATTTTCTGTAGCCTTCTGGCCACAGAGTGCTTCCCTGGAGCAAACTTTGTGCAGTGCTTCCCCATGAGCATCCTTGGATGCCCGCAGAAGCTCTCAAAGACTGTTCAGGAAAGACCATGGACACATTTTCTCAGTCCAGATGTAGAAATAACTTCATAACAAAAAGCAAAATGGCTCTACTTGGCAATCATTTCAGTGACTTTGTTTCCACAGCCTCATGAAGGATTCCTTCAGTTCTGAAGGTAGCACAATGCAACCACAGCAGATACTATAAATTTGCCATATTAGGAATCCTTCCAGGATGAAAGCTTATAATCTCCTGATGACACTGTGTTTTGCATGGATGTATTCTCCAAGCTGGAAGAAGGGAAAGCCAAGAGATTTATGCCATCATCTGATCTTTGTCGTTTACACCATAGTGTCAGCAACGTCCTCTGACTATTGGCCAGATCTTCTCTGTAGGTTGTTTTTTGAAGCCATCAGAAACAGAATTCTTCCCTATTTGTAACAAAAATAAAGTTCAGAACAGTAAAATTCCTCATGGCTAACTCAAGCAATTGCTTCACTTCAGCATTTCCTGTTCTGCAGTCTTTAAGAATAGTTATTGTCCTCACTGGACCAGGATAACTCCCGTTGAACATTGTTTGTAGGTTAGATTTATGCACACATATGTTCCTGCCCTACTCACACACTGCAAAGATGAACAACACCCATGGGTTTTACTTTTGTACTTTCCAGCCTTTCTAAGGTCTATAGCTCATGCTTAGTTTGGTTCATATGGCAATGGCAACAAGAAATATTTGTTTCCAAGTCTTTTCCTTTGGAGCTATCTGAAATATACAAACTATTTGCAGCACAAAAGCTCATCTACCTTTGAGTATAAAGTAAATTCAAGCATGTCCACAATGGGCCTATTTGCTCCAACACTGTTACCTATGCTAATAAACTGTGAGAGAGTTCCTTGGCATGAATGTAGCCTGCTCCAACTTTCCCAAGCAGCTTCTGGACCTGTTTATGTAGCGGGATTCTGCCAGGAACCACACCCACCCAAGCAGCAATTTGCTTGCAGGCACCTAGCACAGGCCAAGCCAGTCCACCAGTGTAGATGTAAGCTGTTCCACACCAGCTGGCCTCCCTGGCTGGGACCATTCCCAGGCACATTTAATAAACTGATACAAACCCAGCCCACGTCCTTTAAACAAAATTACGAAGTCAAATCAAATTGTCACTGAAAAGCTGCTATACATATGGTTTTAATAGTGTGTTATTTTGCAAGTGTCTGGCATTTTCTGGGCTCACTACACTTATCCTGTGCTCCAGTTAAATACACTGATACAATTTCACAGTTAACAGTGGAGTTGCAGAACTCCAGCAAGGCTGTGATGAACATGCTACTTTGGAACAGTAAGGGTAGAAGAACTTAAAAGAAGATTTTCTAAGGTCAGGCTTGGCCATGACCTAAGTTACTATCACTGAATGTTTTTTACATGTGACAATCTCATTATAATTTTCTTCTGTGTCACTGCAATTACCTGTCACAGCCAGACACTATCTAAAGTAATACCAAGAAAGCAACTGCTCTCCTATTGTGCAAACAAAGTTGGAAACACAGATGTGATCATTTGGATGTTGGGAAAACTCCAAATTCTATTTTTAACTCCAATCACAAGATCTAGGTTGTCCCATTAAATTACTGAAATAAACATAATAACTTCTTTCCTTCAAAATCAGCATGCAGTGATTCCAGTTGGAAAAGGACTTCAAGAGTCCTCCAGTCCAACCTCCTGCTCAAAGCAGATGTAGTTAAAGCAAGTTGCTCAGGGGCTTGTGCAGCTGTGGTTTGAAGACCCCCAAAGGTAGAGAGTGTAAGAACACATTCCAGTGTTTGTCCACTTTCACAGCAGAAAAATTTCCATATGCAAAGTCAGAATTTTCCATAGTACAGGATGGTAAAAATCCAGAACTCTGCTGGGGGCAACTGAAAACCCCTAAGGGCAATCAAGAACCATTTTGGGGGGAAAACTGTGGATAACTGGGAACTCTTAGAGCACCTCTAGGAGCATCTGGGGGCAACTAGAAGTAACTGAACTCCTGAGGACAACCCAGAACTGTGCTGAGGCAGCCAGGGATAACTGGAACTCCCTGAGGGCACCCAGAACCCCAGACATGTCCCTGGTGTGTCATGTGCACTGAAATCACAAGAGTCAACAAAGATTTTATTCTACTCTGTATGCCCAAATGAGCCAAATTTAGAATGAACTGTGACCTTAATTCGCAGTATTCTCATATTCCAAAGGCAAAACTTAAGCAATATTTTTTTTCAATACAAGATTTAATAGGTATTTGTAAAATACTGTAGAATGCAACCTGGACAATGCAAAGCCTGACAGCTAAAAGCCTGCCCCTTACTCTGTTTCCCAGTTTAGAGACTCGTGAGCAAGGCCCAAACATGCATTCCCCTCCTTGTGCTTTTATGTATCTACACAATGCCAGCTATGCAGATGAACATCAATAAAAACCAATCAAAATGTGCAGTATTCTTCACCAGAGGAGTTTTATGAGACATGATTTGGCCTTCAAAGTAATTGCTCCAATCCCCTCACAAGGCCAGCAGAGCTCAGTTAGGTTCACCATGATGGATGATAATTCTGACTGCTTCCATTAAGAGGTTTGCTGCACTATGGACAGTCAGGAAGAAAACCCCACCACTGTGTTCATTAGAACTTGTACAGCATTTAATAAATGAAAAACCCATCAGACTTATGTGTCACAAGAGGTATCCACCACACTGGAGTGCCTGGCTGGGTCAGGGCAGGAGATGATGACACCATTCACTGAGCATTTAGGGCAGTGTAGGCACATCCCATCGCATGATTAAGCCCTAAGAGAGGCATTGAGGATTAATTACAGAACCTTTTTTTTTTTAAACAAAGGTTCAAAACCTTGTGACACAAGATAGACTGCGCCTGACTACTACTGAATTCAGTCTTGTACAAGCTGCCAATTAATTTTATTGTCCTGTCTCCACCTTTTGCAGTGACTTGTTGTGACACATTTGTGAGGGGAATGGTCACATATTCGGAAATACACACGCAGGGCAAACAGGCACAGTATTAAAAAGCGAGGTCAAATTACAGTTCCATTAACCTTGACAGCATCTATTTAAAAGGAGATGAAAACCAAAACAACAAACAACCAAACCTAACCTCCAGCTAAAAATAGGAGCTCTTCAGCTGAGCTCTTTTGTACCAGAGCAAATATTTATAGATTGCTCAGAAATCCTGAATAATGGTGAGGTTTAATGGAGGCTGACAAGTCCTTAACTAAAATATTGCTAATGTGTGCTATGATGAGGCTTCTCCACCATTTACCACAGGGGCCACTGTGCCACTAGAGGGTTTGCAGTTTCTACAACCATGGATAATTAATGTTACAAACAAACAACTTCTCAGAGGAAAGCAAGTGATCATTCCTGGATCTTAATGGCAAAGTAAGTAGGTAAATAAATAAATAAAACCTACTGCTTTCAAATTTCTGTCATATCCTTCAGGAAAGTTTCCAAAGAATAAAATGCAGAAAGATCTATTAAAGTCAAAACATGAAAATAACAATAGCATGCTTTTGACTACCATCCATCTGCAACTGTAAGTGATGAAGGATTTAGGGCAAGGTGACAGAGTACTCAAATTTTTTAAATTGCCAGATTTTATTTAAGAATTTCCAGTGTTCATCTTTAGACTTTCCACCAGAAAACAAATGGCTTGATACCTTATCAAAAAAACATCAATAAATAAGCAAGAGAACTGCAAATTTCTTCATCCAGTGCAAAGGAGAGCTCTCTGGTCACAATAGACAACCCAGAGGCTGCTTAAATATCTCAAATGCTAAATCCTGTGGAGAAACAGTGAGTTCTACTTGCTAATTGTAGCACTAATAAACAATCCCTTTTCCATACAGCCTCATCCTGACACTGTTTTAGGGCACAGGATTTTACAGGAGCCAGTAGGGTCTTTCAAGTCTCAATGTTAATTCAGGGAACTGACATCTTTGGTTATAGAGCCCAGAGAGACAGGAGAGAGCAACAAGGATCAGGGCCAAGGCTAAGCCTGAACATCTCTGGACTCAGCATGTTCATGGTTCACATTTAGAACATTTGTTCACCTCCACTGCAGGATTGGAGAAGCCCTAACAGTTACAAACATGCAAGATCTGGTACTAATCCCAATGACTTTTATCCCTCCATTACAGAACGTCTATGTTTATGACTCAATCGCCAAGATATTTTTGGAACCTTTTATTCTGGCAATCCCATAGCATTCTTTTCCTCTTATGAAACCTTTAGTATTTCTTTGGGGTGTGGTATATAACTTGGATACAAATCTTGGCTGAGGGCTAAGGCTAACTAAGAAGAGTGGGAATGACATTTTGCAAGAGATGAACCTTCTTAATATTTCTCAGTGATTACTTAAGACACTTATTTTTGAAACAACAATCTAAAATACGCATCAATAGGCTAAAATACACATTGCAAAGCACTGATCCTTACAATACGAGATTTAGAAAAGCTGAGTGCAAGAAACTGGCTTTAAACCAGTAAATAAAGAATGCCTCTTATTTTGTTTCAGATAGCTGGAGAGGGTAGCCAAGTCACAGTACCAAACTCAAAAAAAAAAAAAATCAAGTTCAGCTTTTCTTATTCTGCTGACAAAATAAACATATATTCATCCTTTTAAGTGAAGACTTGATAATGATGATTTCTTGAAGAATTTGTTACCTATAAATACAACACCTCTTCAACTTTGTGTATTATTAGTTTCTCTCAGTACCAGTCATGGTAGCAGTACGTGATAAATACTGTCCTTTTCCTCATAAATGGCAAGCTTCCAAAACCTTTGGCTATATATAACTACTGGAGTGTTTGAGGAATTTGGGGAATGAAAAATCTCCAGCAGAATAATTTGCTCAGGTCTACAGTAGAAGCTTGAGTCCTACCACTGCATTTCTTAATTAATGATAATCCAAGAATATATATTTTTACTTGCCTCTGCATCATACATTACATCTACAATTCACCCAGACCATGGCTCCTGCACATCTCCTTTAGTGGCAGTACTCACGTGAACTTCCATCAGCTCCTGTACCCTTCACAGCTGTTCAATTCCACTACTTCACCACTCCTTACTCCAGTAAGTGACAGGACATTTACTGATTAGAAAATTATATTTGAACCAAACTCAGGTAGTACAACTTTGCTCCAGGTTTTAAATCAGAATATTTTTGACACAAGTAAGTTCCCAGATCCGATTAGTGAAGAAACAAACTGAAGAACAAACCAAAATTGAGACTGATAGTGATGAAGGTGGCACTAGCATCAAGAGCATCTATAGATCTTTTAAACTTTCTTCTCAGGCCCCAAAACTTTTTAAAAGCTGCTTTAGGACAAAACTGATGGCTTTGTGCCCAAATTGATGTCTATCTCATCTGCTGGTGGAGCATATTGACATCTGTGGAGCTGTGAATTAAATTCAACAGCAGCTTCCCAAGCAGGAGCCAGTAAAAGCATTCAAGGAGTTCATCTTTTGCCAGTGATAGTGGGTTCAGATGAAAATTTGATCTGGAGGAGAGCTCTGCCTTCTCCTATACTCAGCATGTGCTGGCTGGGGGCTGTGCCTCTAGCCAGAGTGGACAGGAACTGGTCAAATGTTGTGTTTTCAAAAGCCATCAAATGGCAGTATGTAAAAAATTGTTCTGTAGAAGAAAACCTTCAGTTAGCAGTTAAAATTAGATCTTTTTAAAACTATTTTTAAACTATTTAAAACGACTTAAACTTTTTAATACTATTTTCTCATTGCAGTTTCTATTACTGGACATTTGAAACTCCATCTGGATACCCCTATATACACAAGAATAATTTCTATCTTCTTTATTTTACCTCTGTATTTTGTGATATACAAACTTCATCTCAATGCCAGTGCAAATTTTAGGCCTCACACGGCCCCATTAAAACTGCAGACATAGCAGATGCAGCAGCAGGTGTAAAGTCTCAAACCATCTAGCAGAATGCTACAGTTCTGAAATTTTTCCTTTTTTGGGGGGGTCATATTTCTCACTCAATGAGCAGAATAAGCTTACAGAGTAAGTTTACCTCTGGTCTTCATTCCCTGGAATACACTCTACTTTCTTTTTTCTTCATAGATGCTGTAAGAAAATCAGCTGCTTAACAGCCAGGCAAAGCCAACGTTTTCAACAACTACGACTATGAGATGCAAAGTCAGAGGCTTTTACCTGCAGGACAGTGAGTACACCATCCTCAGAGCTTTATAAACCAGGCTAAAATTTTTTGATGTTGTTCTGCCTTAACACTACCAAGCATGTGCAAGCACAGTGGAACCAGCATGTTATTAAGAAGTACCATGTAAAAAGTTTCCATAGATTTGGGGTTTTCTTAAATGTCTAAATGTATTACAGAGCTCTCATGCATTTGTGTACTTGTGCAGCATCCCAGCTGTGAGGATTTTGCTGGCTGTTGCCCACACCCTCCCAGACAGGCATGATTGGGCTGAACATAAAAAGGAATGCATAGGGAAAAGTTACAAGCCCATAAAATGTTAATGGTCATTTGCTTCTGTTTTTCAGTATATAACAACTAAATAGACTCATCTTGTTAATGCAATCAGAGGTTGTTCTGCTTTTGTGATATTGTTCTACTAAATCTCCACTCCATTGTACTGGTGTGCACATGTACACTCACACTCCACTACAAAATTTTGTGCTGTGATTCTCCCCAGCTAAAAAGCATTACAGCCACTACTGGCAGAAGCAGAGAAGGGAAGGTGGTATGGCATGTTGTTTAACAATGATGCTAAGCAAATTAATAATTAGAATAATTAGAATAATAATTAGAATTTGCTATGGTCAGCTTTCCCAAACACTTTATTGAAGTTTGTCCTTTATAAAAGATTTTCTCTTGTAAGACTCACGTTCATACAGAAGGCAGATGCACATCTGTGGCTTGCAGCCTTTCAATAAATAAGTTGTTGTTATTATAAGTAAAATTTAACAACCTGGAGAAAGGAATGGATGAACCCAATTTCTAAAGAAGCAAAAGAACTATTATGAGTATGTCACACAAAAAACTACTTGAATAGAACATCTGTTGTTTATAATCTGGTAGTAGTGTAGGTTTTAAACAGTGCAAAAAGATCCTAATACATGGGCAGATGTGTGGTTAAAGGCAGTGCACAGGATGATCCCCATCTTGTGCTACCCACTTCCTTAGATGGAAGAATAAAACCTCACTCCTTCCAGAGTGCTGTTTCACTGTCAGCACACATTTGGACAGCCTAAGACCTTACGGCTTGCTTTATTGAGTACCAGCCTTGTATCAGCCAACCTGAGCTTTTGTCGTTGTGAAATCATGCCAGAAAGCTGCTCAGGCCAGGGACAGATGTCCTTTGTTTCAGAACAGATGCAGTCTTGCTTTGTGCCTTTTCTTTCATGACCTCCTGGCTGGGGCTGCAGTGGCACCCTGACCCCGAAATTGCCGTGTCTGACATCTGCCGTGGCCGCGCAGGGGACATCCCTCCTTGGATGCAGAGCAGCTGCGTTTGCCATAAGGGCACTGCTGATGTGCAAGTGCCTGGAGTCACTTGCTGCTGTGGCTGCCGCAGCCTTACGTGTGTGCGGCACGGGGTAGATGTGTGTGTCTCTGTGTCTGTGTGTCTGACTCTGTGCGTGTCTCTCTGTGTGTCTGTGTGTGTGTCTCTGTGTGCTCCCCTCCCTTTCTGCCTTTCATGACTGCAGGAGGTGACATGGCCGTGATTGAAAGCTGTGGCACCAGCGCTGAGGATGCAAAGCAGCAGGATGTGAGGAAGCACTGGAGCTGCTACAGCTGAGTCAGCAACCCCCAGCTGCTCCCCTGCCTATTTGTCTTACAGCGAGCTGCTGCCTGTGCTGAGAGCTCCCCAGGACACCACGCTTGCTCACTAAGTTAGAAAAGTGAGTAGAAAGGTCTCAGCTCTCCCTGAACAAAATATCAGAACTTACATCCCTAGGCTGGCTATTCTGCTTTGAACTTTGCAAACAGAGCATCGCTCATGTTAAAGACAGAACAGTGGAGACAGGCTGAGAGAGTTGGGATTTTTCAGCCTGGAAAAGAAAAGGGTCTGAGGAAACAACAAAGCAACCTTCCAGTACCAAAGAGACCCTGCAAGAGAGCTGGAGAGGGACATTTTGCCAGGGCATGAAGTGATAGGACAAGGGGTGATGGCTTTACATTAACAGAAGGTGGATTTAGACTAGATACTACGAAGAAAATCTTTACTTTAAGGGTGGTGATACACTGGAACAGGTTGCTCAGAGAAGCTGTGTATGCCACCATCCCTGAAAGTGTTCAAAGCCAGGCTGGATGGGGCTTTGAGCAATGTGGCCTAGTGAAAAGTGAACCTCCCCCTCCAGATGATCTTTTAAGTCTCTTCCAACTTCCAAATCATTTTATGATTTTATGATTCTATGCTTTTATTCTTCAGAGGACCCCCATGACACTCCTACAGCTCTCCCTGATGGAGGCAAGGATAAAGACCTTTAATTATGCTTCCCCACAGAATACTACTTCTTTACCATCATTCAGAAAGAAACTCTCTGTCTACAACTCTTGAAAAATCCCTATCCAACAGCCAGTGTGGAATCAGTCTGTGTCTAACTGACCTTAAGAATATTGCAGGTTGCTGAATCACCCCAATTTTCTGTCTTTGTAGACTGTTTCCCTGCCTTTTAATTTGTGCCAGCAATAACTAGTATAGCAACTAGAAAATCAGCTACTTCATGGAGATTGAAATTAATTTTTTGCCTTTTGCCAAACTCATTTTTAGCCAGATCAATTCCTTGAACCACTCCACTGCCTGACTACAGAACCAGCTGCAGTGAGAACAAGCATCGACTGACAACCAGCTGGATTTGTATTGGCTTCAGACATGATGAAACAGCCTCCTTCTTCAAGAAGGGAGGCCTCAGCTAAGGCATGACTCATGCAATGACCTGTAAGCTTTAAAAGAGATGTAGTGAGTGATAACATTCAAGCCTGAGGTAGAAAAAAATGGTGCATAAAATAAGGTGGTGTACTTCCTGAGTGACTGGCATCTTGGTGGAGCGTGTAATGCCTCTCCTTTTCATACACACCATTTGGTTTGTGGCTGAGGAATAAGATACCTAATTCCTAATCACTGCCTGGTGTGGTGAGCACTTGCTACACACACTTTCTGGATGGTGAAGCCATGAAGCTCACATCTGTGAAGCTCAAATAGAGAAATGTCTTAAGACACACGGAGGAAGAAAAGCTCCCCGTGAAATCTAAGCCAGCTACAATGCTCATGGAACTGGAGGGGGAAGATCTGAGTCTACTTTGAAAGGATGGGGAGAAAATATCACTATTTTCATAGAGGAAGTATCTTAATGTATTTTCAGTCATTGCAGGAATACCCCTGCAATTGTAAACTGGGGAGGGATTTAAAACTGTTGGGAAAAAAATAATCAAAGAGATGTCCCTTGATGTCTCATGCTCTCTTCCTGAGGCACACATGGTAGTCATGGCTTTTGATGTTTGCTCTCATGTCTTTAATTTATAGGGAAGTTTTCTGTAAGCTATGACACGTAAAGACAAGCAAAGACAATGTTCTCTGGTCCCCGGGGCATCTGAAATAACTTTTGTCTTGGAAAAAAAGAATCATTAGGCTGAAGTGCACAGGCTTACTCAGAGACCTCACTTTACAGGGCAAACTCTTACCTGAAACAGTGAAAACAACAGTTTGAAAAATAGTATCCCACCAATTTAACTTTTTTTTTTTTCCACTAAATTCAGAAGTAGTTACAACCCCAGCACACTCACTGCACAAAACTGCTTTTTTCTTCCAGCACTTGAAGAAGAACATCATCAGCCTGTAGATCAGAGCCAGCAGATGAATGTGAGGGTTAGTCTCCAGTGAAACATTAAGCATCTCTCTCTTCCTCAGGCAATGACAGAGGCTTCATATCCCTCCCTCAAGACCAGCTATTGCTCAAAGATTATCTTTAATATACAACATCTTTTGAGCAGACTAATCTTCCCCATTGTCTGGACGGCACAATACAGCCTTCAAACAAGAAGTGCAAATGGGGACACTTCTATGTTCTCTCCTCATCCCTCTTATGTGAACAGCTGAGAGACCAACAGGGAACACAGTCTTGGATCTTGCATTTCATTTGTGCACTGCAATAAAATTGCAGTCCAAATTGTAACAATATGACAGGAGAAAGATTCCGTGGGTATATTCATAGACTGAGGCGTTTCCTCAGAGATACTCTTTGACACTCAGGGCAAAGAGCTTCCTCCCCAGACAGAGGCTTATCTATCTTTTCTAGATGACTTGCTGTAGAGGCGTTTCCTTGGCTTGCCACTTGGACTCCAGTTTTCAGATTCAATTTCTCTCTTTCAGAAACCCTCAGAAAACATTTGGTGCTGCTGGTGTTTCCCACCGTGGGAAAACCTGTCAGTGCCAGGCAAGAGGAGGCAATGTTTATAGTGTGCAACAATTGGGTGGCTCTCAGCCAACATGAAGTGAGGTCCAAGGGTCATGTATGCTGTGCTCTCCTGACTTTAGTGTTCTGACTGAGTATTAAAGATTCCCAAAAGACAGTCATTGCTACAGACTTGTGTCGCAGGCTCTTTGCTGGTGTTTCAAGGACTTTATTTTAAAAAATACTTTTCCGGCCACAGTTTCCATCTTTTTTCCTAGACTTGGTGGATGGTCAATTAACTAGAGTTTGGGGAAATCAGCAGGTTTTTGTTTGCAATCATTCATGCAGATCTTTCTCTGCCTTCAGTCTGAGCTGATTTGCAAAGACAAACAACTAAAATAAACAGCTCTAATGCTGCCTGGTTCAGAGTCAAGTGAACATTCAGCTCTGGAAGTACTGCATGATTTTTAGGTAGAGCATAAATGCATCCAAATTTATTTCATGTTTGAAAGAGATCCATCACCAGATGGGCCTGCCTTGGAGCCGAGGGATGATGGAGTTCGACAGTGCTCACACTTCCTTCCTGGGAGAAGCAGCACCAATTTCAGTGGAAATACTCACAAAGTAAACGTTGAACCCTGAGCCTCATAATTTAGTCTTTTGGCTTAACTCCATTTCCCTGGCTTCTGCATTCACTGGTTGGGAGAAAACACCCTGCAAATAGTTCCCCTGTCTGCCCTGCTCCTCACCCCATGCTGTTTGTATTCAGCTCTGCCAATATCTCCCTTTGCATGGACAAACTGTAAAACCAGTTTGGGGAGGAGTTCAGATTAAAAAAGGAGCATGGAATTTGGGAAGGAGGAGGGAAATAAGGAGTATTGGCTTATGGGCTCCCCAAGCCCATTTAGTGTGGAATTCCACCAGTCACTGTGTTAGCAGTACTGAGTGGGGAGCCTGGAAAGGAGAAGGGGAAAGTGGGCAGAGATGGAGCAAGTCTGGCTGCTGAGCACAACAGCACACAGAACCCTGACCTGGCCCAGCAGGGACTGAGCCCCATAAGCCAGCTCTGATGCTGCTGACATACCCATCTGATCCTGCCACATCACAGGACAGCCTGAGAAGCAGATTTAAATCCCTGTGGGCCTTGAAAAGACAAAAAGTCCATAGCTTTGTGAGGGTAAAAGCTGAGGGCATAAAAATTCTTTGGCTTTTATGATTAGATGCTGATCTGAAGTCCACCAAATTAATTTGAAAGACTGAGTGCACTGTTCTTGATCAAGACTACAAATCAAATATCTTAAAGATTTCATCAATTCTTCCGCTGACTACAAAGCACTGAGAAAGATGACTGGGAAAAGATAGAAAAAGGCGAAAGAAACACAGAAACAGCTGTACACCATTGAAACAGAATGTTACTGCAAGATGTAGTTTATAATAATTAGTTGATCTACATGCTAGGCAAGGGAATTTTTTTCTGTTTCGAACCAGTAGATGCACAGATGGGGTCTATAATAGAACTGGCATGTGTGTGGATTTTTTTTAAGGCTGCATAATTTTACAACCACTACTAACGTTCGCGTGTGTTGATATAATGGAAGGAGTACTCAAACTTCTGAGAATTAACATTGTCAAACTGGCTTCCTGCCCATGAGGTGACATTGAAATTGCAATAGTCTTTGTTTGGAGCAGCAGTACTGGCTATAGCCAGATTGTGCAGACCCACGAGCTGCTCTGATCGTAGTAACAGCAGTAGCATCAATATGATAATAAGTCATTTAAGAAAGGTAATTTTGCCCAGGTTTTCAGCCAAAGGTACAGGGAACCTATCTTGATTAGGATCAAGCAATAGATCTGCTTTTGAAGCAGAGTTAGAAATAAGCTTTTCTGACTTCTCTTGCCCTATATGATGTGGTTACCATATGGAAGAGAGCATCAGCACACACTAACCAATTAGGCCTCATTGACCAACTGGGTCCAAAAGCATTTCCAGGTGCCCCAACATATTTCTCCTCACCATTGAACTGCCTGAGCATCCTCTTTGTCACAAATTGACCAGTTTCAGCTGCAGTCTGCCTAAACCATCACCAGACAGGATCTTGCAGTTAGAATGATGCAATGGGCCCTTCCTAAGAGGGGACAAGGGTTTGCTTGTGACAAGCCTCTTCTGGAGGTGAGCTGTCCTGCATAGGTGGCCACCTGCTTGGGTTGTTTGTGTCCACAGCCATAGAGGCCACTCCACAAATATGCCTTCTGATTGTCACTTCGTGGGTTTATTAAGTGCCCAGATATTCTAAGACAACTTTGAGGAAGGGTCATTACTCCTTTCTCATTCACCTGTACAAGTGAGCAATGAAGAAAATGAACAAAATGACATCACCAATAATAAAGAAAGAGAAAAAGAAAAGTACTTCAAGAAATGTGTATTCTGCTTTTCTCCAGGGATAATGTAGGGAGTACATTTTGTTCCGAGGTTTTCACAAGAAAGCAATTAACTCTTGGGAAAAAAATAACATGAATCAAGATTTTAAAACCTGTAAGTATTAGAAAAGATCAGCACTAGGGAAACTCACACAAATATGCTTTCAGAATTCCTCTAATGCTGTCAGTTCGGCTGAATGCCACCAGTTCACATGAAGTGCAGGAGGTCCCCTAAGCAACTCAGCACCTTCAAAATGTTTATTTAGAAGCACAGCTAGTGCAGGAAAAGCCTAGCTTTAAGTTATGTATCTGTCAGAGACTCATACATAAACCATTACACTAAAAAAAGCTATTCCAGCATTTGATCACTCCTAAGAATGGTCCAAACTATGCTGCAAAAATATTGGAGGATGTGTCCTAATCTCTGGGATACAGCTCAGTTGTGATATAAGCCACTGCAGTCATACCTGTCAGTGTTTTAAAAGACAGGCCCATATAATGCTAACCTGATCAAACTGCAAACTCAGCGCTTAAGCAAAAAAACTGGAGTTTTATTGGACCTTATTACATCCCAAGTCTTAAAATCCCTGACATGTAATATGACATCTAAAAGACTGCTTTTAAAAAATAGCTGTCACAGACAAGAAACTAATAGAGTAAAAACATAGTAATAATTGAAGCAACCATAATCCAACTAACTATTAATCAAAAGCCTCTCTGAAGAGCTTCCTATTTCAGATGGCTTTTGCTGATCCCTTTTATTAATTTGATTTTATCAGCAACACCAGTGAACCAACAGCCCTAAGAGCTGGTGCCATCACACTGACTGGCACTGCACCAATGTGAACCTTACTACTCCGAAATTAGTTGCAAATTCTGGCACATCAGGTTAACAAAGCCCAGTACCACCAAAAAATAACACTACAGAATTCAATCTCTCAAACATCCAGCACAAAGAAAGCAATTCTGTGCTAGTAGAGGCACAGATTTTTTGCAGTATGTTTGTCATTCAGATTATTGCCTCCTCAATTGCTGGTAGCTGAATTCCCATCTCATAAAAGCTTTTTGGAGGAAAATCCCTCAGAGGGAGCTGACTTTCTCATTTTTTTCCTCATTTCTTTAGCTCTGTGGAAGGCCCACCCACAGTTTTGGCTGCCTATTGCAGCTCTCTATTCTGTTTGAGTTCTTTTCTTGCTCAGTTATTTTCAGCTGCCAATTAGAGCAAAATGTCTACAAGGCTTTTATTAATTAATTTAAAAAAAAAAAAAACAACAAACAAAAAACCCCCACAGAAAATAAATAAAAATCTTAATTTCAATTCTAATCCCAAATTTGGAAAGCTACAAACATTTAAAACCACACCTTGTTTCTTTGTTTGGTTGTTTCTTTTGTCTTAACTCCTATCTCCCTGCAAAATCATTAGCTAGAATGGACAAACACAAAAATACATCTTCACCTAGCAGCAATTGTCATTTTTAGGTTTGTGAACAACCATACATCATGATGCTTGTCCTCAAGAGGTGGCGGAGTGGTTCTCAGAGGGAAAAGGTTGCAGATGTGCTGAAGTTACTATGGCATAAACCATAAAGGCTGCAGGACCACCTTTTTGGCATTATAAAATACTTTTGTATAGAGTGGGAGTCTTCACCTGAGTAACAAAGTGCTGTGATAACTCATGAAACCACCTCCATATCTCCATGAAAGGATATAACCAGAAATATCATCTGTCATCTAGGCTAACTTCTTCAGGTTCTACTTGAAACTTAGACTCTGTAAGCCTTTAACTGGCTTTTGTAAAACATGTTTTCTGCCTCCAATCCCCCCTCTGGTAGTGACACATGCATTAATTGACATCTCATTATAATACTGTTACTTCAGCTCTTATGGCTGGAAAGAGTTCTCTTTCAGCTCTGAAAAACATTGTTTCCACTGCACTGCTATTTTGCCTCACTTTATGCAATTATAAAATAGCGTATATGTCTGTTAAATATTATTATTAGTGAGGTAAAAAATTCCCTGTAGCACAAGCAATAAAATTTTTATAGAGAACATATTTATCTTTTGACACATTATTATATTGACTCATGAAAAATAGAAGTAATGTTCTCATTATTTATCCAATCTAACTTGAAGGACACTCTTGTCAGTTCCTTCCAGGAAGAAAGGATGTTGAATATTTGATATATGTGATTAGTAAAGTCTGCAGTGACCTCTTCCAGTATTCTGCATTGTTAACAATCATTGAACCTTACAGAGGAAAAGGAACAGGGGCTTAAGAGTTGTCATGCATTTGATAGTTTCACAAAGCCATTAAGTTTCTTGAAAGTCAACAGGTAACTCAAACTTAAAAGGAAGTTTAACCAACACATGGTTAAAAGTCACCATCCAAAACAAAAGGTCATGAGAAACCACCTGGGAGAGGGGGTGGAATTCTCTGCCTGAGTGGGATTCCCTGGATACCATTTAATGCTTGCTAGAAGGAGACAACAGGAACATCTCTGGATTTACCTCCCATTCTCAGCATTAAAATTTCAAATTCCTACTATAATCTAGGTTCTACTATAGCTCAGCCCCTCAGTAATTATGCTGGCTGCTAATAGCAATGTAGAAATGGAGCCAAACCACAACGAGCTCCAGAGGCACCACTTCCACAATGTCTGAGACAGAGGCTCTCTCCATCCAGACCCTAGGAGACTAAGAGTGGACAGTGCTTGCAAATGGGATTTTAGCCTGGGCTCTCCTCCAGCCCAAAAGGGTCAGTCAAAAAGAAATCAGTGCTCACATGAACACAAGTTAAAAAGCTGAGATCCCAACTCAGCTGCTGCTGCAGCAGATGTTGAAATTGAGCTTCACAGCGTGACCTTGGGGATGGTACTGCACCCAGGACTTCCTCCCGCAGTAACAGTGTCAGCTCTAGAGAGCTTTGCAGTTTGGCTTCGAGGCACAGAGAGGGAGGCAGCAGTGTGCAGAAGGGAAAATTCCAGCTGTGGTTGTTTCCCCTTCCCTCCCTTCCTGCCTCACAACAGCTTCACTGTCAGAAACAACAACAAACTGCGGGACTGCATTCATGCTGATCCCCGAGTGCAATTCCTGCCCATTTCAGCCCCTCAATGGAGGGATTGTTTTCTTAGGCACATTTAACTAGCTCCAAGCCCTTTTGCCTGTCTAAAAAAGCAGTATCAATTATTAATAAATGATAGTACATAATTAATAGCAGTATTTAGAAGCAGTTCTGCCTTGCAGGGCTCTGGCTACTTAGCCAATCGAGCTTTACACTGAGCACACCAGGAAAATGTTAATATTATCCTATCATTTAAAGGATATTTCACCACATAATTCTCAAATAACCATTTGGCCACTCTCCTTTTCTTTTCATAGCACTTTCCGAAGGCATGCTGTGACAGCTGGCAGCACTGTCCCCATTCTTCAGAGGACAAGGCACGGACAGGTAGAGCAGCTGGCCAGCAGCTCACTGGTGGAGCCAAGAACAGCAGCCAGGTGCATGAAGCTCTGTGTTTTGTCAAGTCAGCCACAAGCAGGGAGCACCTTGCTAAAATGAGGAGAATATTGCCCTGGTAGGGTTTCCTCCAGAAGTATGGCAGGAAGAGATTTTGGGTCCCAGTTCTGTTTGCTCACATTTCTCAAGCATTGAGCTCTTTTCAGAAGAATTCCCTGAGAAGATTTGTAATTAATTATCAGCCTTCACAGCTTTCAGCATTAACTACTGCAGTTCTCAAAAACCACAAAATAAATTGAATGCAGATGAGCAAGACCAGAGCCACAGATAATGAGAGAACTCAGCAGAAGAAAAAATGAGAATTAAATAGAAAAACATATTAAAATATATTCAAATCATGTCTGTGCCCACTAAAGATTGTCAGCAGTGGTCTTTGTGGAATAGGAGCTGTGCTTGGTGTGACATCACGAAAGAGGAGGTTTTTTTATGAACTTGATTTTGTTTGGAGAGTTTTAGCTTGACTTTTAAAGTAGGAAAATCTGGGGCACAGGGCAGAACACCACATTATTTTCTGGAAGAAAGTCCCTTTTCAAGGGTTATAGGTATCAAAGCAGCACATTTATCACTATATTTCGCTCCATACATCTATTCCCCAATACCTAAAAGCAAGTAAGGTCTATTTCTACATATGGCAGAAAACAGCAGCAACTCAGAGCAGAAAGGGAGGTGAGAGCACTGTGCTGCATGGAGCAGCAGTACTCCAGGACTGGCTGACAGGTTGGCATGGATTTTAACTCTCTTTTGCCCTTTTGCAAAAGGGTGGAATAGGGAACTATTTTGGCAGCACTGCATGGCCTGTCTGTATTGTTCCACTTGTGTTTACTACTAGATTTTCCTTGGAAAGAAAGAAATTTTTAGAGCATCTCAGCAAATTCATCTGGGGCATTTTACAGGGCATGTGGTAGACAAATTCTGACTTCTGCATAGCAATAGATGTACAACAAGTTGTTTTGAAGTCAACTCTTGGATTTTTCAAAGCAGAAAATGCATTTCCCCTTCCTGCTGGGAGAAAGACTACATATTGCTGATCACCGTGACTTCTCACAGTGATCACTTCCAGAGGCAATAAAATAAACTGCATTTCAGCATTTGTTGACAGTAAGGCTTTAACAGTCTCAGCTACAAGCAAACAACACATTTTCTTTTCTGTCACAGGAGTGTGAATTTAAGTTGTAATATCTTAATAAACACTTAATCATGTGTCTTTTTCTGTTATGTTTCTCAAATGCTTTGTGCAGAAGACTTACTTCTGTCCTTCTACAGCTGATCCAACCGGCTTTGAAGCTCAGAACACACTTGTCACCTTTTGAAGCTTCATTTAGTCACCCAGGCTCTTCCTACATGTCAAACAGATTTGAACCCTGAGACAGATGCTATAAATATTTGTAGATAATTTCCACTACAGCCAGATATGGCAAAACCCACTATGTACAAGGACTAAGCTTAGGAAGCTTCTTTCACATCAGCCTGAACAGCTTGCAAGAGCTCAGAGACATTGAAACAGTGCTGGGTTTTAGATTTCAGGCTCCAATGCAAAAGATGCTTCAGAAGTCCCAGATGCACTCCCCAGTCACTGGAGAATATCTGGGATTGGAGACTATCTGGGGTTACGGTGGGTGGAATGCCACATTTTCTCCTTTTGCCACATTGCAGAGTGTTTGTCTACTCTGAAATGCATGGTACTCGCAAACTGCTTTTGCCAGAGGTTAAATATTTTTTATTCACAACACACAAAGGCTTCTCTGTGCAACAGTGCCAGAAATGTCTAGGAATTCTGCTTGGCTTCATTTATAACTCTGTGAGTGTTGTGTATGCTACATTTTCATATGTTGAGGATTTCTACAGAATTTATCAATAGCCATAATGTTTTCCAGGAGAATCCCTGGCCTGCCTTTAAGAGTGAACAGCTCCATCCTTAGCTCACCATTTCTGTCAGGCTAGGATCAAATCCAGACACTCTTTCCATTTTTCTTTTAGTGGATCATCTACATCTTTGCCTCCCACAAACAGGATTAAGAAAACCCTCTATTTTTGTTCAAGGTCCCAAACCCATGCATAAACCCTGTAATTTACTACATAATGGCAGGTCTTTCAAGGCATAAATATAAGTAGCAATAACAATTGTGCCTTTTTGGAGAAGTTCTTCTTTCCAGAGGTAAAAAATGCAGCTGAGGTGGGGTGTGCGTGACCTTCACATGCCTGAACTCCACAGTGCACTGAAAACTCTGCTGCAGAACAGGGGATAAACACTCCCATCTCAACTGGAAAACTGAATGAGATTAAACAAAACAGCAACCATTTCTCATCTGATCCCTTCTGCAAATAAGATTTGCTAAACTGCCTTGGAGATTTCAGAGGGCAAATTCACCCTCTGAGCTGCAGGAGTTACAGCGGGGTTCAATCTGGCTTCGGTACAGTGAACGGCTGTTGAGCACTGCTGAGGTTACTGTGTGCAGAGGTAATGAGATGAAATCACAGATGAGGGAAGGCTTCATTTGCTAAGACACCTTAACAACAATAGAATATTCCTAAGAGTCTACTGCCTTTTATTAGCTTAGCTGTTGAAAACAAACCCAACAAAAAAAAATTCCCAAATTATTTCCATGGAGATTTTAAACAAGTCAAGAATGAGGTTTCTGAAGTAAAACATCTTGTTTTCAATTTAAGAAATGAGATTTTCTGCTGTAAGGACTTTTGAACAAAACACTTTTCTTTTTATTGAAAAAATCCTTTTTGGTGAAAACCAAAAAACTCCAACTGAGAAAGGAAGGTACAAGGTTTTGAAAAACTTCTTCAAATATTCCGGGGAAGCTTTGCCTTCTGGCACAGCCATGGTAGACTTTAACACTGTATACATTGAATGGTATAAAAAACCATATCTTTAAATTTCCCTGTTCTGACTCCCTTTACTGCTGAGCTTGCAGAAACAACAGACTGAGGGGAGGAAAATGCCTGCAAAGTGTGTCTGTGCTCCTCATGGGCTGGCTTGGTCCTCATCTCAGGCCCTGACACAGACTGAGCAGTCCCAGAAAGATTCTCAGGCACAGCACTGTGGTGTTCTTTCCCCCACGATGAAGAAATGACAACTTGAATAAATAATTTTTTCCTCTATTCCCCTGCTGTTCCAGCAAAGAGCTGCAAACAGAACCTATTTATCTGAGCACTGTGTTGGAAGGGTGAATACAGATCTAATGAAAAAGGTCCAGGGAAAAGTGCAATATTCTTTTGTTAGTTTGAAAGTTTGGGTGAACTCTGACATTTAGAAAGTGCTTGTTATAATGATTTCTTTAGCAGATGAGGTTTTAACCTAAGAAACTTTAAATAGATGAAGAGCCTTATACAGAATAAGCCCCCTCTTAATAATATTCCAGCAGAGAATATTTCAGTGAGTCTCACAGAAATGAGTATAATAAGAGTTAAATTGCTCCTGCTCCAACAGCAGATTTTCCCTAAAATAAATGCAATGAAAACACCATCCCCTGGGTATAATTTCATATTCTAGAGCCAAAATCCTCTCTTATTTACACATAAATCTAGGGCTTTATTCACAGAGCACCAGTTGCCTTGACTCTTTTCCCAAGGCACGCTCTCTCCACCACCCCAGGTACAATCCGACATCTGCAGTCAGGCTGTGGCTCTCAATGGACATATTCCAGAGATATATCAGGATAACCATATTCAGAGCTAAATTCTCATGCTTATGGCTAATGAAAGCCTGATGTTTATGTACCAGCAGAGGCCAGCAATATCTGAACACGGGTAGCTTAAATTACCACATTCTATAGTGTTCAGACTTCTTTTACAGCAATAGGGAGGGAAAAAAGCACCATTTGAATCTGACTCAAGAAAGGCAAGGTTATAACTCATATTGCAAGGAGTTACAGCGTGTGTGATGAACTGAAAATGTTATTAGAGAAGAACAGATTCCTGTTATGATAGGCCAAGTGCTGGTTTCACTGGCACACTGTTAATTATACATTCACTCTTTCACATAGTGAAAAAAAGTCTTGTGTAGTGTCTGCAAAAGGGGCTTGCACATTTGCATATAATGAAACCTGCAACGACAAATGTCAGCAGTAGCATACACTGATGCCATGAATAATTCATGGCACAGAATAGTTGAGCTAAAAGCAGAGAAATAATCAAACCCGTTGATCTCCCCCCCGCCCCCTCCCAGCTCTCTAGAGGCAGATAAAACCTTATTTTCTGAGCACTTCAAACCCAAATGGTTTCAAGAATTCCATTTCAGATAGAGGAAAATGCTGTATGGTCATGGCAACTTTGACTTTTAGAGGATCAGTTCCGGTCTGGTCAGTCAAGCACTATCTGTCAGCTCATTTATCTGTCCATGCCACTGCGTGGGACTCTGTTTGGCAGAGGCCAGGATTTATCTGCTCATTTCCCTCCAAGAGCAGTGTCTTCATAACAATGGAGCCCCTGAGAGGAAATGTGGAGAGTCGCCACTTCCTGTTGTATTTACTTTGGGCTCTAAGGTTTTTCCATGTCAGCTGGAAACCTCCTGAAAGCCTGTTTTAGAGCAATAACTGAGGATGGAGAAGTAACCATCACGTCCTGCTTGTATTTATCCATGATATATTCTCAAACAATTCCAGCTGGGTTACCGAGCTGTACTTTTTGACAGCCTGGCAGGGCAGATGGTACCCAAAACCTGCCAGATCAGAAGTTAATGTTTCCCCACTGGATATAGGAAGCACTGCAACTGCCTGAGATGGGGGGTTTGCTTTGATAATCATTTGATTAAATAAGCAGATGCCTACTGAGTTCAGAAGGCATCAGCACACACTCCTGCAGAGAAGTCAGCATGATCAGCTTCCCTGGGGGAGAAACAGAAATACCCCACAGCAAAGTGAGATACTGAAGAAAGTTGGGAGAGAGTGGCATCGCTGGTCTGCAAGGATGTTCAGGAGAGACTTCAAGTTGAACAGTTCAATAAAATGTTTTTCTCTCTTGCTACAGGCATTTAAACTGGAATTCAAAAAATGTATGACTTGAAGAAGGCAGTACTGATCCAATTTTCCACTGACAACACCTCGCTCTGTCACACAAACAAGGAAGGTCACCATCACTCCACAACTGTCTCTAAACTAGAACAGGAGGGATGTATCATTTAGTTCACAGCCAAAGCACATTCATGGAACCTTCTGTGCTTTTTATTTGGCATTATCCTACCCTGCTGGTTATCACCATCACTTATGCTCTCCACCACACAGGTTTTTAATATATGTGCAATCATGTATATATTGTGTAGCTTTTAATTACTGATTCACACTCCTAAATAACACCTGTGTCTTTTCCTACACAGAAATCCACATTAGGAGTCCCAACAGGGTTTTTAATCATGTTTCCTCCACACTGTACACTCCAACAGACTTCCTAATGATTTGATCATGTGCTGTTTAATACACAAGGACCTGACCTTGTTGCCTCTGCAGAAAAGATGTCTGTAAATGCAGTTATATTTTAAAATAATTTAGTTTCTTTGAGTGTTACACTGATACCTATTTGCAAACCCCATTTGCTGCACAGATCTGTGTCATTTTGTCCTGCCTGAGCACTTTTTCCTACAGAATTAAAATGATGGGTCTAAGTGAAAAAGACTGAACCATAACACACACCACAAGGGTAGAAAAATTAGTTATTTTTGAACAATTTCAGCAGATAAATTTTAGGATAGAAATTTCATTATGAGAAACATGAGTTTTGGATTTGGGAAGCCAAACCTCTTTGCCCAATGCAGACAAACAGTGCGACAGGGACAGGGCTGTTGGCAGCAGGAGAGGGGATGAGCCAGGAAGCCTTGCTTGCTTACACAAACATCATCACAGACCACATAACAGCAGCCTTTCTATATTAAAAAGCAACATTCTTATGCATGCATGTGCAAACACAATAGAGCACTGAGAGACTGTCTGCTCAATGGGCACTGCCATACTCTTTATATACGCATGCATGGGCAAAGCTAATGAAATGCAGAGAGAACTTGGCTTATTGCATGGCCAGTAACAGTATATGCAAAAGAAACAGATTTTTAAGAGACTATTAATTCAGTCCTCTGAGGACTTGTTCCTTCCTGGCACCAAAAAACACTAGTTCAGTAAAAACCTCAAGCTTATGCTTAATTTTGTGCTTATGCTATGTGCTGCCTGCCCAGTTACAACCAGAACCAAATTTTCAGATGATACTTGATGTTTTTCTTAATGAGGATCTTTGTTTCTGTCAAATATGTTTCCATTGTCTCTCACTGAGGCCAAATATCTCTATAAAATGCTACAAAAGATTGTTAGGTTTTGTTTTGTTGGGATTTTTTTTCTAGCAAAGAAAATCAAATACTTTTATTCTTGAAAAATTGCTGAACTTCCAGAGAGAAAGAGAAAAGATGTTGATGAACTAAGAACAAGTGTTAGAAGTATGATTCAAAGAAAGAAATGCTGGATTAGACTATCTGAAGACCATGAAATAATGCTTAGCAAGCAGCTGAGAACTTGCATCCTCCCAGATGTCAAAACAAACTGGCCCAGAACAGAAAATTAATTTCTCGCATTTCAGTAAATAATGCTTTTACCATTCCTAATTTTCAAACTCTACATTCCTTTCCACTGCAAGTTTTTAAAAAAGAAGTAACAGCAAAGAGCAAAAATATTACAAAAAATGCTTTAAACCAAGAAAAAAAATTAATACACAGCATAACACTAAGATTCTTGAATAATTTTATCTTTTAGCATCGTTCTACCATCCTGCTCAGCAGCAATTAACATTGGCCATACGTCTGCAATACAGAAAGAGCTCTGGAGAGTACTGATATATTTTGAGGATGCCCTCATTCCTTTAGGGCTTGGGATTTAATACTGTCAGCCTCAGTTCTGACAACTGCAATTTGCAAACCAACCTTCTTTATAGAAAATGCTTTACTTGCAATGGGGCTCCCAAAATGTGTTATGTGTAGTACCAAAGGGAGACAGGCCCCTTCAAAGTGGGAAACACTCTGACAGTGGAGGAACCATCATCATTCTGCTGCCACTAATAACGTATTTACACACGTAGCTCAGTTGAAAGCTGCTTGCCCTTTATTCTGGAGTTGTTTCTTATCCAGACATGTTGCAATAAGTTCAGCACAAACAAGAAAAAAAGGATTGATTGGAGTGGAACCCAAAATGCTCAAAACCACCAACTACCTTATGTTGCACCTCCTTGCAACTGTACTCTCAAATCAACATGGACAGAAAACTAATTTGAGAGAGAACAGGAGTAGAGCTGCATCAGCTTCTAATCTCTTTGGGTTTTGCTGTCTGTAAAAGCAGATGTATATCGCTCCAAGAGCTTTGGATCAGAAAGCCTGAGCTTGAAACTCAATTACTCTAAATCCCACTACTCCAGGGTGATAATTCATAATGCATTTCATGTCAGGAAGCTAGTTGCTGCATAGCACTTAGAAAGAAATTTTAAGATCAGAACAAGATGCAGCAAAAGGCTATTCATACAACTGTCTATTCTACTTCAACAAATGTGAAAGCTGGGAAAACCAAGGGCAGTTAAGACCAGATTGGTGTTGCCTGATGCTGCAGAATCTTCTCCTGCCCTGTTTTGCCTTGGTAGAACATTACCTGCCTACATGAGGACAGATGCAGGCCAGCCATGTTTCCACCCTGGCTTTTTGACCATCCTCATTCTCACCCAGTGCAGGAGCACCAAAGCAAATGCCTCACAAATATGTAGTGTGAAAATTGGTCCACTCTGATGCAGCCTATCCCGCTGCCATGACTTGGTGGGAGCAGGATATGTCGTGCTATCCTGCATATCAACCCACAGCAGGGGTTGTCATCTCACCTCACTGACTTTGAGGGCAGGATTTGGAAGCAGGACTGCTAGAGTGACCGTGAACAACTGGATAGTTTTGCTAACGAAAACTTTAAAAAGCTAACAAGAATGCCCAAGACAGGTCTTCCATTTGGCCTGTACAGCCACAAACTCTACAAACTAAGCAAGTTAGGATGCACCAGGAATAGCCCCAAAGGAGAAACCCAGAAGAGCTTTTTTAACAGTGTTACTGAACACTGTGAATGAACCATCAGGGTCTTTCAGAGAGGTGGATGTATCATATCTGCCTCTGGCCTGCATTATCTATTTTTCAAACTAATGAGAACAACAGAGTTCCTCCGGGCAGAGTAATTCAGAAAACACTATACCTTTTAAGAAAATACACATTCCCAAATGCTGCAAAAAATAGCTCAAACATCTGGACAGATCTCGTAGCTTCAAAATCAGTAAACTGGAGTGGCCTCCTTAACTTTATTTAAGGATGCTTTCCACTTGCAGATGAGCTGGTCAGGTGTTTTCATCACATTAGATCAGCACAAACTTTGGCAGCTCTTTTTAAAAAGCTTTTCCTGCTACTAGTTTTAAATCCTGTATTTTGTTTTGCTTGGTGCAGTTAAATGCCTCATCTTCTCATCCTCACATAAAACTCCCCTGATACCAAAAAGGTTGATTCAATTTTCACTGTAACCGTGAGCTTTTAGTAGAAAGACACTGTAACTGTGAACTCTTAGCAGAGAAGACACTGTGCCTGCAGATCTTTAGCAGAGAAGCAAGCCATGCAGAAGTTGTTCTCCAAGTAAGGATGTTAGAAGAAAAAGAGGAGACATCTGGGTCGGGAATGCAGCTACAGCCAAAACAAGAACTGAGTTTAGGAACTTGGGGAACATGAGGAGGGTTTTTATGGTAATGAACAAATTATAATATGCATGTAATGACTGTACATTAGCAACACAATTGTAGAAATTGGGTGGCCTGTTAGGAGGAGTGACCCCTCATGCCTTCCAGACACCCAAATAAATGATGCCCTCTTTAACACAGAAAAATTGGTGTAAAGAGGTCTTATTCTGGTTTTTGGAGATTTGGTAACAGGGACAGGTAGATGGTTACTAAGCTATGCTCTGTAATTTACATTTTCAGAGTGAACCTGTTTTCAAGTCTCTCCATCAACAACAAGGCAAGGAATAAGTCTGGTAATAAGAAGACTTTCTAGGCTGACAGTAAATCAGATTTTAAGGACTTCAACAGCAAATAAAGAGATGTCCAACTTGTAGTTATTTGATTTCCTAAAACTCACTTGTATATCAAAATGCCCCTCTCTGTTGGAGGCTTAAATTCCCAAGGTCACTGCCACAAATCATAGAACGATTTGGGTTGGAAGGGACTTTATCTAGTTCCAACTCTCCTGCCACAGGCAGGGATGCCACTCACTACAGTGGGTTGTTGCTCAGGATCCCTTCAGCCTGGCCTGGAACACTTCCAGCAATGAGGCACCCACAACATCTGCAGGCAAGCTGTTCCAGTACCTCACCACACTCTGAGTAAAGACCATATTCTTTCTTAATCAATGGTATCTGGGAGCAAGGGGCTGGCTGATTGGTTTTTCATGCCAAGAAAGAAGCAAATTCAACCATGTACATTTAGGCATTTTCGGGTTTTTTATGAGTAAGCTCTGAATTAAAGGCATATTTGTGATGCAGGCAAAATCACATGATAGCTGTCAAAACTAAATTATTTTCTGCAGGGCTTTCTTAATGTAGCATGACAATCATATTGACCAATGTGAAAGATTCAGGTGAAAGCCTCAAGTTTCCAAATAAAAAAGCCCTTTTCATAATAATTGAGAGGAGTTGTAACATTTTATACAAAGCCCATTCTGACATAATCAGACCTTGTCTTTTTCAAGTTTACAGATCTCTCCTTCTCTTTGGCTGCTTATTTGTCTCCCATGATAGGCATGCAAAACCCTTCAGCAGTACTAATCTGATCAGAAACACAAGAGATACCAAACCATACTAAATAATTTCAAAATCATTTTCAGTTGGCTCTCACAAGAGAAACTGTAACAGCAAAAAAAACCCTTGAAGACTAAAATCAGAATTCATCCCCACAAAAAGGCTACTTCCTTTAGAGATGCATGGTAGAAATTCTAGACAAGACTTTTTTTAAAACATAGCAGAGATTATCGTTTAGGATCAGTGAGAGGAACTTATCATCTTGCTGCTGCTTACCCTATATATCATTAGCTGGTGTGCTTGCCTATGAAATATTTGGACATACAGTGGATGATCTGTGGGAGTCCATCTGGAAAAAGGTCAGTTTTCTTGTCTGCTTTTACTGGATGATTTTGGAGGAAGCTCATCACATCGCTGGTTTGGACCCTTGGATAATTTAACGTGTTACACTAAAACAAACTGCTGAGCCTTATTTTCCATCATTTTGCATTCATGTAATTAAAAATGTGTTTAAGTGTTCCAGATGTGTTGCAGAGCAACAGAGCTTCAAGGACCAGATGTTCCACCACAGCTCTTCCCAGCAATGTTGACGGCAGCAGTTTTCCTGGTGGTACCTCACTTGTCCTCAGCCTCATTTCAGATCACACACACAGAAATTTCTTTCTCTTGCTCTTTGGCTGTAGAGATTTCTTCCTTCTCTTCCAATATTTTTCCCTGCAATTTATTTGGCAACATATTAAGGAAGATGTCTTAACAAGTCAGCGGGAAGGGGCAGAACTAATTAAACTAACTTAAGCAATAAGAGGTATTAAAAATTCAAAGGCTGCTTTATTACTTGTTTCAGTAGAAGTTAGTTCCAAATTCTACTAGCAAAAGGCTAGAGTTATCAAATGCATGCCCAGCTGAGTAGTAAGAATCATTATGACCTACCTAATAAGGATTTTTGCTGCACTGTCTGGAATGTAACAAATCCCAAACACATGGAGGCCATATACTAGGAGGGGAGGGATGGGAATCCTTCCAGGAGTGTATAAGCCAGAGATGAATGCAAGTGCTAGTGTGCACATATGAACAAATTTGTCCCACTTTCCCCATTCTTCCATTGGCAACAATGCCTAGATTATCCAAAACCACAACAAATTTCAAGGCAGAAGAATTATGACTCTCTAAGAACCTCTGTGCTGGAAGCATTACTGTAAGTCATGTTGCTAAAAAAAAAAAAAAAAAAAAAATAGCTAGGAAAAGTTAGATTTTCTTTCTCTACTTTTTTCTTTAAGAGAGCAGCTTGCTTATTTAATATTATTATTATTAACTCTATTTATTTTCAACTAGGCAAAAGATCACCAGATCAGGAGACAGGCTCCATAAATAAGAAGAATGGGAGAGAAAAGAGCCCTGTTAGATGTGAAGCATCTGCTATTCCCAGGGAGGTATGTGGGTTTGGGATCGGGTTCATGGATGGGCTCCAAAAGCCCTGGGAGCTAGGTTGCAGGATAAACATATATATCCAAATCAGATGCAGCCTTGCTTCTCCCTCATCACACAAACCCAAACATTGTGTTATGATTTAAAGTTCCTGCAAAACATTTCTACTTCCCTTGGTATTGTACCAAGGGAATATCATGTCTTCTGGTATCTCTTTACAAAATCACCACAAACACTAACAAAACAGCAACAAAACAAATCCAAAGAAAATAACAACAACAAACCCCAAACTCTAACAAATCAAATAGCTTATGAATAAACCACAAATTTTTCTTAAACGCTGTGCTTGCAAGGGAAGACTGTAGTTACTGCTTCCCATGTGTCATGTAGTACAGGCTGGTTTGGGCAGCTTTAACCTGTCTTCCACAGTTTGCCTAAAGACCCAGATCCCACTTTTGCCTAAAGCTTATTAATCATTAACTGCTAAAGAAGGCAGGTTTTAAAAGACATGTATCTGATCTATACTAACAGGACATTTTGCTGGAATAACCATTCAGCCAAAGCATCCAGCAGAGCATCCCTTGTGTGGATGTAATTCAGGAGCACTGCATGGGGCAACCCTTCTGAAAGTCACCCTGCAACTGTATAATAGATACACTGGGGAAATTGCATTTGTATTAGGAGATTTTCCTGGCCTGGCTCCCCTAGCCAGAGATGACACTTTTTCATATCCCTGGTTCATACTGCTGTGTCAAGTAATAGAAGTCTGTAATATAGATCCCTTCCTAGAGAGGGAATTGTGATTCTCTAGGAGAGACCCAGACACCTCAGTACAGACCATTCTCTTCCCTTACACCAGTGCAGAAACAGTGCAAGCCCACTAATGTCTTTGGATATGATCCAAATTTACACCTGTGCAGAAGCAGAAGACACTTAGCTCTAAATCCAGTGCTGCTGCAGTGTTTGGTACCTGTGATAAAGACTTCTGAACTACTTTCCACTAAGGTTGAGTGGTTTTCAGCTGGGTCTAACTTACATCTTCATCTGAAGATGTGGTGGGGTTTTTGCTTAATTTATCATAGTGTTTAGGATTTTTGCTTCATGCTAATGAAGACAAATTGTTTTGCAGTTGCCAAATTATTTACTAAGAATGAATTAAAGATTACAAGGGAAACTTGCATCAACATTTGTTTTCACTGTGATGATTTATACCAGCTGCAGACCTGACCTCAAAAACTGACACTGTGCAAGTCAAACTGCACAACACAATACCATTTCTCACAGTCCTAAACCCTCTCCTAGCAGCACTGTATTTCTCTTGCTGTGTTGGGAGACTCATCAGTGACAAAGTTTGGGGTAGATATTCATTTCTTCTGGTTCTGTGGACTTCCTACTACCTCTGCCTCATACATGGAGTGCTAGCAGGAAAAATGGGCCCTTATATTCATTGGCAGCACTGACAAAACAGCGACAAAACACTCAACCATATGACCCTGCAAGCTTTCTACACTTGCATTGTAGTTCCCAATTTTTTCAGTTGTCACTGCATGGAGAGGTGTTTAAATTGTTCTTTCCTTTCCTGGATGGCAGCCAGCATAATACAACATTTCAGGCAGTGTTGATGCAGAAACAATGCTTAAGAGTATGAAAGTATTTCATGAAAAGAAAACAAACAAACAAACAAACCTGAAGGAAATGCCTTATTGCTAATGGCTCAGTCCCTTCTGCTTTTTAGCAAATGACAACAATAGCTAAATCCAGGAGTTAGAAGTCAGAAAGCAAAGCAAAGCAAACCTAGGAGATTTGCCTTCTGACAGGCACACACACTTCATTCCACTACCCAGTATGCAGAGCACAGCACCAGAACTCATAGCAGCATGGCTTGAAAAGAGAAGAGAAAAATCCAGATGAAAGAGAGTGTAAGGATAGGGGGCTGAGACTGGTTGTAGAGGGTGTAGACATACACTTCCCACAGCCTGAGCAATTTGCTTTAGCATATGACTGCATTGCTATTCACTTATCATGCTCCTGTGCTGATTTAGTTAGAGCACCACATAAAAGACAATGGGATTTGTGAAAATCTCCTACGGAGATCTACCAATTCAGGTATGTACAGTCACTCATCAAGGCCATGCAAATAGTAAAGCTGGGAAAAAGCCTTTAGAAGTAGATTTCCTGGAAGGCTGGGGGTTTTCCTCCTCTACCTGACTTGGCTCACTCACCACTTGCATGCTGGAAACACTCTTGTTTCTGCTATGCAGCTCTAAGTCACCAACAGCTAGGCCTTCAACCAGCACTTTTTACTCAAAACACACTTGTTACCTCAAACTCTTCTCCCAGACACAAAACAATTGGGTATTTCTCTCAAAAATCTCAAACACTGCTAATGGCATCACCAAGTCCAGAATTTGTGGTGAGAATTAGAAAATCAAGGTGGGAGAGAACCAGAGCTCTGGAACAATAGAACAGGAAAATGACAAACTCTCAAAACTGAATTTGGTAAATTATTCAGAATTCATTTAATTATTGGGAGAAGAGGGCTAGAACAAAATCACTTAAGAGATCCTTTGCAGTTCTGTATTTCAGAATTGATAGTTTTGTGGTGATTTTAGCTGATTATTTCAGAACTTAGCTGCATATATAGTTGAAATATATTAATGATGTCCACTTCTTTATAAGAGGCATGTTTTCCTAGTACATCTTGCTCTAGCATGAGGCAGGCAAGGACACTGGCTTCACTCCTAAATGACTTTTAAGGGATAGAGGAAGGGAACATTTAATCTATGTAGGACTCCTGCCAGCAGTTCTGAAAGCTGGAGCTGTTGTCCTTATGCCTAGCAATACACATACGCAACACCATTTCACTGCAAGGACCATATGGTCTGTCTAGCATGAGCTTGAACCACTGCCATTTCATTCTAGCCTGGCTGTTCTGTAACAACAGAAGAATCTGATTTTCAATCCATCCATTTTGTCAGTAGTGTTGTCTTAAACCTATACAACTCATCACCCAGCTAGAGGCACAGCTGCAGCCAGTGAAGTTTAACTTTGCTCTGCAGCAGCACAGGAAAAAAAATGACTTGCCAGCACTAATCACTGAATGCTTTAGGTTAAAATGTTTCCTAAAAAAGGATAACAGTACACCCTGCGTAATTAATGTTTAGCCAAAAGGTGAAATGGTTAACTTGACTCTTCTGATCACCCTCAGAGAGTGAGGATTAAGCATTTTACTGTGTCTGCATGGAACTGGCTGTGAGCAAGAGGTTTGCAGCAATCAATGGGATGATGCTCTCGTGTTAGGGGCAAGCAAACAAAACTGGTGCAAGTGTTTACCCAAGAAAATCATGAGAGGATAAAACTGAGGCAGGCTGTAAACTTAAAACACATTTGTTTATTATTGTAATTAATAAATAAATTACTCCTTCAGAGGGGATTTATAAAAGAGCAAAATCTGGTCAAAGAAATGCTCTTTCTGCTTATGGTTTTAAATCTTTTGTGATAGTAACTTGCCAGGCAATTTAACATAGCAGAGCAGCCTTGATGCTATCCCTGCGCAGGGCAAGGAGTTGAATCAATCAGGATCACTAATCACACGAGAAAAAAAACCACAGCACAACACCATAGAAAGAAACAGCTGGCAATAATAAATTTAAATTGTTCTTCATAGAGAGAAAAATGGAAACATGTAGTGATAGACCAATATCTTCCTGAATGCACACAGTGCTTGGCTTTGAGCAGCACATTTCAGGATCTCAAAGGAACAGCATGGTTTGACAAATGCTTGCTAATGAATGCAAAAGTTGTAAAAGGAAAACTAAATATAAATATAAAAATGCAACTTCAAATTAGCTGGTTCTACAGCTTGTACTGAAGTAGCATCTTCCCAGCCACATTGGAAAAAAAAAGGAAAAAAACCCCAACAAATTAGTTGATGCTGCCATCCTTACTTTATCATGCAAAGCAGATAGGAAACTGGATATTGCTCTCTTTCTGCAGGATCTGTGCCAGCTAGAAAGCATACTATAGCCAGAATCTGACAATTAATTTAGAAATTGTTTTTGACCACACTGATTGCAATTATAGAGTGAGGAGCCAAAATATGATGGCTAGAGAAATTGCCCTATCATAGGGGCCCAAAGAATTCAATGTGCTTCATTTATCAAAAAACAAAATCATGAATGATCCAATTACAGCACACACACACCCCTATTTGTAAAAAATTGCTAGTCTCAGAGGGTGGTCTAACTTAGTAGAGAAATGTATTGTAAGAATCAATAACAATAAGTTAAAGCAAAAAATAACAGCAATTGAGAAATAAAATAAGTAACATTTTAACTGTGACCCATTGCTAAGACTGATTATGAACTGAAGTAGTAAACTTCCTTTTTTAAAGTTGAAATGATCCAGTATTTTCATAAAAAACAAGGCACCTCTTGTCTAGCATGAATTCTGTGGAATGGACTACAGAGAACAGGCCAGGTGGGAGTTTGGACACAGGCAACTTTCTGTGCTTTTTGGGGCCAGCCACACACACTATGAAATCAGTAATTTCTCAATACTCTTACCACATCACCACACCCCTTACTCTAAATTTATTGCCAGGTTTCCTATGAAAATAAAACTTGGCTTTGTGCTTTACATAGACATGGGTCTGTCCAGTGCCTCTTAGTAATTCTGGAACCCAGTGGCAAAGTGTCATGAAATTCAACAAAAAAGGTAGGGAGTTGCTAAATATGAAATGCTTAAATAATTTTTGAAAAGAGACAGAAGAGAGGATCACAGAATCACAAAGAGAATCTATCAGGTTGGAAAAGGCTTCTGAGATCATTGAGTCTAACCTATGAGTGAACACCACCATGTCAAATAGACCATGGCACAAAGCCTCACATCCAGTCTCTCCCCTTAAATACCTCCAGGCACGGTGACTCCACCACCTTCCTGTGCATGGGAATGGAAGTCCATTCCAATGTCTAGTCACCCTTTCTGTGAAGAAATTCTTCCTAATGTCCAACTTAAACCTCCCCTGGCATGGCTTAAGTCTATGATAAAGTCACCTCTGAGTCTCCTTTCTTCCAGGCTAAACAATCCCAGCTCTCTCAGCCACTCCTCATCAGACTTGTGACTCCGCCCCTTCACCAGCTTGGTTGTCCTTCTCTGGACTTCTTCCAGCACCTCAGTGTCTTTTTTGTAGTGAGGATTTCTAAACTGGACAGACTACTCAAAGTGTGGTCTCACCAGTACCAGATGTTGCTCCACACGGGATTGTTGTGGTCGAAGTGTAGGACCTGGGACTTGCCCTTGTTGAACCCTATATTGTTGGTCTCAGCCCATTGATTCAGCCTGTACAGGTCCCTCTGCAGAGCCTTCCTACTGTCCAGCAGATCAACATTCCTGCCCAACTTGGTGTTGTCTGTGAATTTACTACAGGTAGACAGTTCCCTCATCCAGATCATCAATAAAGATATGAAACAGCCCAGCCAGTCCCTAACACAGAAGATGTCCTCTTAACTCATGGACCCCTTATTCCTCACAGAGGAACAGACCACAAAATTAGACATCAGAGAATCCACATGGGAGTACATGAAACATGCATGTACACACTTTGGGAACAAGGCTTCAGTAGCTTTGCTGTTCATGAAATTACTGAAGTGAGACTATTACAAAAGCAGTTTTGTGCTGTGGCTACAGATAGCATTCAGGCCATGTTTATCTCAGAAGATAAGCTATCTGAGAGATGTTGCTGTTATGATATCTTTTGGCCTATACCACTGTGTTATTTTTTATTCAAATCTGCCATGAGTAGGACTCCTTCATCAATCTTAGTCTGAGTAGCTCTCTAAAACATAGTAGAGAAAAACATGATGGACAATACTCCTTTTATTTACCCAAATTCCACACTGAGAAGGAGACTGCAGGGACTGGTCTTTTTAAAATACCATTACAATTTTCAGATGATTGTAAAAATAATTTTAATAATCAATTTGACTATTGACAGCACTTAATTTTTCTGAAAATAGAACTGAAAAGGATGCCACGGCAGATCCTCTTGAAATGCTGGGTTTGCAGAGAGCAGAGATGTTAGATCACTTGTTAGAACATTTCCTGCTGTGGCTACATCTAGGAAGCAAACAACTTGCTTGCTACCCCACCACTCCAAGCAGAATGGGATTGATTACTTCCAGGAAACAAATACTGTCTCTGTTGCCTCTAGAAAGTATCCAAGTACCTAATTTTAGATGGGATGCAGTACTTCTTAGGCTACTAAAGTTTGCAAGGCTCAATCACACATCTGGCTCCAGAAAAGTTCAAAATTAGTAGAAGACCAGGTTGGGTAGAATCAGCCATAGCCAGATGACCCCCTGCAGCAGCGTGTGGAGTAAAACCATCGCTTGCAGAAACTGTACCGGCATTTAACCATATCTGTCATCTACAGGAAGGAAAGTACAATACAAGGAAGGCCATGCTAAGTCCATCCTTAGGAAGCATGGTTTTTTGCTTGAAGAGATTTCCTCAAACATTTAACAGGACATGTTTGCCTCAGTTTAATTAGAGACAGTTTCTATCAAATGATCTGTTTCTGGCTGTTCCACCAGCAGTGACTAAGGCAGGTTTAATTGCACACTAGGAAAGGTGTGCTGCATTGCTCACTTTCTGTTAAGGAAACAGAAATTAAAGCTGCCACATAAAAATGGAACTGAGGCACCTCCACACAGCAGCTGGGGCATTCCAATCACCAACAACAAAGGGCATTCCAATCACCAAGACATCATTTCCGAAATTCAGACAACAATCAAACGCCTTGAGCCAGTTGCACTGACTACCGCAGAGGAAGTAAAACTTTCTTAGTATTAGGTTGTAACATTAAACTGGGTTGTTGCTTCCTTGTATTTGCGCACTAAGAAAGAACAAGGACAATGAAACCGTAATGCAGCTCTTTACCAGTGCATGGCCTTTTCTACCACTGGACACACCCACTGCTATAAACCAGGAGCCAAAGAGAGACATTGTTTCACAGCAAGTGCTTCAGGAGCAAAAATCTGGGAACAACTCCCTACGCAATCTCCTTCTGGACAAGGGCTGCTAGCACACGTAACTCAGTGGTAAGGCCACTGGAGAGATAGAGGACAGGGAGCCACGCTTTCTTGCCAATCCACACTGGCAAGAATACTAAAATTCTGGCCAAAGTATTCTCCATGACACAAAAGAGGAGTGCTACAGATCCCTTTCCTTGGGGACAATAATTACTAATAAGCACAGCAGCACATTCTGTTCTTCAGCAAGCCTTGAATCGACACCTATAAAGAAGAAAATTCTTCTGCTCCTGCTAACAGCTATTACTCAGTGCAATTCAGACCAGAATAAATTAACACCAGTTAGATGCAATCAGCACTTTCAGCAACAGCTTATGGGCACACTTTTGCATTTGCCTGGCTGGGAACACAAAAAGAGCTTCCTTCTCCCGAGGTTGTGGTGGCTTGTCACTGCTGAATGACCATATTACTCAGAGGGTGTGGAGTTACCAGGGCAATGGCCCAAAAGAATGCTGAATATACATTTACAGCCTTGGACTTTCACCCACCCTACCTTTGTTGGTTCATCTTCACATGCCATTTCTTAGCATGTTTTCTGCCTTTAGGAGTCCACAGGAAGCTGCTTATTTTGAAAATACAGTGTAAATGAGGAAACGTAATCCATAAACGTTTTCAAGATATTTTCTGCCAACACTGCTGCTCTGTTTGTAGCAAATTTATTTCTGTTGGCCTTTTAGATTTGCCATTATATGTAGAATTACCTTGGACAATGAATGTGAAGTTAAAAGCACTGATTAAGGTGCAATGCAATCCAAGAGTGTATATCATGTATACCACTAAGTCCTGTATATTTAAGACTCAGAAAAGAACAATGTACCTATACAATGCCTTGCAGAATTCAGTTAACTACATATAATAGCATTAACTATTGGTTCTTCAACAAAAAAATCAGATTTGAGCAGTTCTAGCTGGTTCTCATTCCTACCTTTTAAGTTTTTGTAGTTATCCCTAAGTCTGTTTTCAAGAAGAATCTTCTAGGGAAAGAAGGGAAGAAAGTTATCTTCCTTCTCTATTTCTAGTACTGTCCTAAAGAGGACAGGTATATTTGAAAAGACTCATGCATGAGACACAACTGTTTTTCCTTGCCTGACTTGTGCCCTAAACCTACTTTAAAGCCTCAGTGTAAAAATTTAAAAATCCTCTTCTGCTTTATGTTTCCTCCACCCCCTCCAAAGAAAGGGCTCTGACCATGAAGCTAGAAGAACATCTGAAACTACTGCTAACAGAGCAATTCAGTCATTTATTAGCCATTAGAAAAATAAGAGAAAGTCTATACAACATAATATTTGAGATGTGTTACACAGAATGATGTGACCTTAATCCTGTTCCATTTTATACAGAATAATTGAATATTCTCTGAAATAGAAATTGGTCTCCTCATGCATAAATAACACTTTCATAGGAGCACTTGATAAACCCCATTTCCAAAAGGTTTTAAAGCTTCTGCACTCTCTAGGGAAACCCAGAATACAAAACACTGTCTTACTGTGCAAAGAAGTCTTCTGAACCACGACACAGTATGTTCACAGAGACAAATGAATTAAAGTAGGGGCACCAAGACTTTGCCAGGTTGTGTCTTGTCAAAGGAAACTACAGTCATCAAACAAGAGGTAAGAGTTCATGAGTTAATCATGACCAGCTGGAGGTACTTCAGTCTGAAGATTGGGGGTAAAAAGCCAATCCTATGTTCAACCTTGCCTCTCAACTTGAAGGCTCCCTACTCAATGTCAGCATCTTCTGGACAGTACTCTGAGGCACCTGGCTCACCTGTAACTCAGTACACACCCACGCTGAAACACTGGGTTCCTATAGGCACTCAGAGGTTGGGGTCAGGTGTTTCTACAGCCTTTTCTGAAATCAGCCTTTGAGCACTTCTGGAAGGATTCCACATCACTCAGGATTTCTACACCTAAACCCTACTGAATTCCTAAATTCTACATCTTAGATGCACTCTAAGTGTAAGTTGCTGAAGCTTGCCCACAAACAACAGGAGATTAGGGGGGAAAGGGGACAGCAGTAAAATTACATTGGCCACCCCAACCGGTTTCTCCTTTTTCTACAATTCTTCAAGCTGCGTGGCAGGGGCTCATTTACTATTTTAATATCTATAAATTAATAATATAATTTGCAAAATTCATCTTGACACTGTTAAATGAGTTTAAAACAAGACTGATGAATGTGCGCAAACAGAAAGGATCCAAATTAATGCAAAAATCAACCTAGTCCAAAGCCAAATCCTAGCCTTCACACATATTTGTATTCACACACCTAGACATCACTTTGGTCAGACAACCTTAGTGAAGTCAGTAGGATATTATGTTTAGAAGAGGCCTTAAGGTGTGGTTTTAAATCAATTTAATTAAAATAGTACCAAAAGTTGTGCCCATCTTGTTGGATGGGATTAGAGTTCCAGATTCCTGAATTAGCCAGGTATCAGCCTATCAGCCACTGTGGCTGCACGTGGAGGCCTAAGCCTATGGTTAGTATCGGACACAGTGTGATTAAACCCAGGAAAATCTGGCAAGAAATGAATGTTTATTATCTTTTTTTAAGTCATTCCCTACTAATAATCAAATTTAACAGATATGGTGTGCCCTCCAATTAATGCTGACCAAAAGAAAAGGAAATTACAATTCTCAACATCAGTGGGTATCCCAGCTTGTAACGGTGTTTCCTGCAACTTTTATAATATACAGTGATAGAAATTCCCAGATGATTATGTAGATACGACATTTGTCTTAATTTATAGGAAAGAGCTCACTTGTGTAGGTAGTGCTGATGAAGAAAACCAACCACAACTTTGGGGAATGTGCTGCACGTTCAGCACGTAAGCAGACGCAGCCCCTAGAGATTACACTGAAATCAATGAGCCTTTAGAGACAGATATTTCCATTTGAAGTTTCCAATTCAAACATGCATTATTTATAGCAGTAGAACCTTTGCCTGAACATAACACAAGAGTCTTTTGTCAACTCTGTTGCAGCCCTTAACCTATGCTGAGCCTGCACTTCGTGAAGCTACTGCTCTATGAAAGGTCCTACATGACAGCAAAGTAGGAAGGACAGGGAATGCACGGATGAATTTGTTCAAGAGGAAGCACAGTTAACACCTTAAGACCTAGCTCAGATTTCCCTCAGACCCACAGAAACTGACATTCAAAAAAACCACACATATCCCTGTTTGCTGGATTACACAGAGAGAAAATAAAGCACACTAATTCAGATATTCCTTGAAAAATTTGGCTTGGAGTCAGAAGCAGACTTGAAAGATTTCCACTATACCTGGCAGTTGGGCTAGAAAATAATTGCTTACTGGTATAAATACATTTAAAATATTTGATATTATTCAATGATAGTTACACATGAAAGCCATGTCAGACTTCCACTACTAGCTGTTCAAAATGTGTGAACTTTTGAGAAAAGGCTGCTGTTCCAAGATGCCTTACAAAGCAAACCAGAAATATGTCAAGATTATTAATTTTTGCACCTAAATTTTCTTCCTTTTCTAGAGTGCAAAGAAATAATTCTGTTAGGACCTGTCATATTCATATTGAAAGATCGGTTACAAGGGCATACCAAAATCCTTCACTTCAGAATAACTATGCTGCCTTGGGCTGGGATAAAGAACAGATTAGAATGGTTCTATAAATTATACCTTGTACATACAAAAACTGTTATCAGCAGTCACTCTTTTCAGTAAACTAATTAATGCTGAATATTTCTGCCTACTTACAATAGGGTAATACACACACACACACACACAAGAAATAGAGCACTTATTTTGTATTCAAGGTCCCCTTTCTAATTAACTTATCAAGCTTATTATACAGCCTGCTTGAACAACAGTGGGGGAAAAAAAATGGGAAAAAAACCCCAGCATATTAAAAATTCTAGTGGGCATGCAACTGCAGCATGTTACATCTGCAGCTCTGCTACTCCAAGCTACTCTTGCCTGTTCTCAAATGTTAAGATTGAGCTTGGTGCTTATGTGAAAGACGTAAAAACAGGGCAGAATGCTGCCTCTAGTAATTACTAGTAATTTAGTAAGTGGTACAGACTATCCCTCACAACATTACTCAATAAATTCCCTAGAAAAGCAGATTGCTTACAACACAATTGTCAAGGTGACACCAAAATGAAAGCTCAGTTCACTTACCGACTATTACAAGTCTCCTTGTGCTTTTTGCAAGATTGGGACTGTTGATCTGAGTTTTGGCTGAATTCCAATTTGTTTAATTAGATTCCACATACCTACATCTCCGTTGCATCCCTTTGCTACTGCTAAATGCTATTAAACAATCAACAGTGTTTCATCAGCATCCTCTGGGCCCAACATCAAGGATCGAAACATTTCCCCAAAGCAGTCAGTGAAAAGCTGCTGGAATTCTTCAGAATAAAATACTGCTGTTGTCATAAATGACTACTTACTACTCAAGAAATTTCAGGTTAAAGAACCATCAGACTGTTGTGTAAACAAGTTAATACAATTCACATGGCAGTATTTTAAGGAAGGAAAAATCCCGTTAGTAATACTGTATGTACTCAGTTGCAAATGTCCAACTATTATTCTTCCAATTGAAGAGAGACCAAGTTTTTATGTTTGGTATGCATCTCCAACCTTTTCTGTGCCAAATGTACAACATGAAGATGAGATTGGGGATGCTTATCAGTTTCTTATCCTATGAGAATTTCCCTCTCTTAAAATTTTTTTTTCTTTAATTCTTTCACAGAGATTCTACTTACAAATTGCCAGTAACTTCTCTCCATGAAGAATGAACATTTTCCTGTAAATCAAGAAATCTACAATTTACCTGAAGGGAAACTTTTATTCTGTTATAGTAGTACATTCTTCACAATTGTGTTTCAGAGAACACTGCTCCTGTCTAGTAGAAAGTTGTGACACTAGCTTTTTTATCCCCACAGCTTTTTTAAACCATAGTCAAATAATAAATGTGGAGTCTTTGAGTAAAACCATTTTAAAGAGCAATTTCTATTTGGCTAAACAAGATTCAGGTATACCTAGCTACTGAATTTTTATGTCAACTTTATTTGATATCATATTTTATTAGTTTATATTTTTATTTCAACATTAGATAAGCTTATGATAATATACTCATTTTGTTATAAAAAGTAACCATTAAGAAATTTAGTGAATTTTTTTTACTCCACTGAATGTTACAACATCAGTATATTTTCTTGAATCATTTACTCTTTCATATACAGACTGTATTAAAAATTAAAGATGAAAAGAACAAACCACTTGTAAGGTTCACTGTCAACTTTGACACATTTCAATTGATCCTGCCTTGAAATGTCAAACTCTTCATTTGTAAGTAAGCAGAACGTATCAGCAAGAGGTAAACAGAACAGAAATCAACACACTTATCCTTTGGATAGGACAAATCCCCAGAATCTTCTCAGTACATTGGAGTTATCACCTGTACCACACCCCATGCACAACACTTTGGAAAGACCACTCTCAAATCCTTTTTAATTGCCACATAAGAACCATTTCTTCTCTTCTTACATATAATCCCAGGCTCTCAGCACTTCACAATGCCAATAACTTCTTTCTTTGCTGGAATGCCTAGGTGGAGGTTTAAGAACATAATGTTCCACAGGGAGTGGTTTGAGGGTAAAGATGGCCTGGGAACTGGTTAATGAGATTCCTGAACTCGGGTGGTATTTCTTAACATATTTTCAGAGAAGGTGCCAGGGGAAGAAGAGCAGCAAAAACTGCTCTCAAACACCTCATCACCAGTATGGTGTCAGCCTATGTGAAGGCTCTTCTGAATGCTGTGATAAAACAGCAATATCTCAGTGATGACTACTATCAGCAGCAGAGTGAGCACTGCAAACACAGGCCATCAGTCTCGAGCTGTAGTGCTCACAAATCCAAAACAGCCAAACAGTGGATCAGAGGATGAGCCATCCGTAGCAAGATCTCCCGGCTCTGCCCAGCAGCTGAGCTACCCCAGAGCAGCTCTCCTGAGCAATTTCACTGACAGCTTAGCTGTGTTCCCAAGTGAGGGATTCTAGACCTAAAGTGCCCCTCCTCTTACACAAACAAGATAATCCTTTCACCATTTTTCCCCCTACTACTGGAGTAAGTTAATGGAGTTTGCCCCATGTTTTCGGCAGTGTTTCTATTTCAGTTGTGTGGCTGTGGATGTATGTATTCTTTTAAAATAGATACCTCCACAGAGACAATAAAAAAATCTAAACTCCTACAAGCAGAAGTGTCCCAATTTACTTTTCTGTCTATATGCATTTAGATCCTACAATTGCTCCAGCATGCAACCACCTACACCAGAGCTGCACACACTTCCATGTGCAGACAATTCCAGCTCATGTAGAGAAAGCTGCAAACTGCTCTGAACTTGCATTTGTCATTTAATCTACCTCTTTTGCATTACAACAGAAGGACATACCTAAGAATAAAGAACTTAACTGTAACACAAATGCTGTGAAGGACTCATTCTATATTAAAACGTGCGATTGGCCACACATTTACTATGGGTCAAAATCCTGCCCTGAGACAGTGTAATTAGCATCTGATATTAATCAAAACCTCAGTTCTTTCAGATCCAGGAAATATCAAATCTAGAACTTAAACCTTTGGGCTTAGCCAAGACCAGCCAAGAATACAGCTGTACACAGGCTACAAGAAAATCCAGTCTGTGACTTGTGGGTTAGTCTCAGCACTTGTGACCTAACGTCAAACAATGAGACTCCCAAACTTACCCATTTGTAACACAAACTTCTCTGAATTTAAGGTTTCCATTCAACAAACACTGAGGATCCATTTCTTTTGGCAGCACTCTACAGACCTACAAGGTAAGATACTGAAACAATAACCTACAGGAGGACCCATCCCACATACTGTTAGCAAACAGGTGTACTGTTTTCTAGACTTCCCCTGTAAAGCTAACTGTAGGCAGGCAGCAAGAAATCCTAACAGATTAATTAGCCCACACATTTAAGTGATGTCTCATATAAAATTATGATGTCTTGTACAAATGCCCATCATTCTCCAAGAGCATAGAAGGGGACCCACAGAGAGGTCAGATTAAACAATTAAGTTGGCTAAACCTAATTTTTTAGGCTGATGTATATATCATATTAGTTCAAAAACCTCAAGGCTGGTGATGCCAATATTTACAGGTTTTCTCTATTTGGGGTAATGGTACTTGGGTAGTGGTGTTATTACATGAATACAAATGACAAAAAAATCCTTAGACTTCTTTACAAGTGTGCTTAATAGGAAAGCATATCTTACCCCTCCTTTTCCCTCACACCTAACAAAAAAATTAATAGGTTGATGTAGCAAAAGAAAAAAAAAAACAAAAACATTTTCAAACTAAGATTTATACAAAAGATGAAACATTTTCCCACACATTATTAAAGCAGCACAGAACCCTTGCCACCTCTACTATCATCAGGAACACACAATTTTCAGGAAATCTTCTTGCAGTCTTTGACAGCAAAGCTACAAAAAATGTGAACCTGTCCGATTCTGTGCCATCAGAAGCTGTCATCTGTCTCTTCCAAGTCACTAAGTATGGCAAATATCTCAAGCAAATTCATGGCCCATCTTCTACACAGCTCTAAGCTCTTGATAAAACAAAAGCCTTAAAGACTGCTGTGAACAGCCCAGTTACACACTCACATGTATATCCAAGTATCAACACACGTAGAAATGCACTCTTTTCTAACTGAGTATCAATAAACAATTTATGTTTATTCTTTAATGATATGAAAATACTGTTTAGGTTTAGAGATTACACTTTTCAGCATATTTCATCAAACCAACATAACAAAACCCCAGCCTTAACTGTATTTACCCAACTCAGGCAAACTCTTTCACAAGTGGCAATTTCAAACATCCTAACTATTTAGGTCAGGAACATTATGCAGATAGGAACCAAGTATTTTTTAAGTACAGATTTCACATATGACAAAAGAGTACTTTCAGACAGTATTATTATTTACTCTAATGAACACTAGTTAAATTATTCACTTTCTGATCTCATAGACTGTCATTATAAGTTTTTGACTTATTAAAGAAAAATTCTATTAATTTCCAATAGAACCAGTTTTACAGCAACAGTGGAACATGCAAGTGTTTATAGTATCATGATTTAACATGCATCTAACAGGGCAAAGCAGGCTGGTGGAAGGAGGCACACTGATAATTTGCAAGCAGAAAAACAGACAGTCCCTCTAAGAAGGACTGATTTATTACAAGTAAATAAAAAGTATATGCTTCTAAAGTAATACTGAAAAAAGAGACAAAATAACATGACAGATATTACAGAATGATTTACTTTTAAAAGGATTTTTAGTAGCACAGGACATAAAGAATAAGGGTTCCTGTTATTAAGCTGTATCCAAATACTAAGTTGTATCCAATTGTTGTAACAAGGTCAGCAAGTCATCATTCTATTATACGAATTTCCTTCATTTTTTGTTACAAAATTTGGATAGTGTTTACAATTCTCCATGTTTGCACACCTGCCAGAAAACCTAGGAAAAAGTGCTTTAGCCTTTTATTCCATTACCAGATATTGAAAAGCTCTCGGTGAAGAAGGAACTTACTTTAAACTCAAGGTATTTTATCACTTTTGATAAATGCAATTCCAGATTTTAGTTCAGGCATCAAAAGACTCTCCAAACAGAACAGTAGTTTTGTAATCAGAACTACCATTATTATGACAGCTAAAGAACCAGAACAGATGAAGCTTTTAAAATTTTTGTTACGTAAGTAACAAACCCTAGCTAATCAAATCTTGTCTTCACCAGCCACTGCATACCTCAGGAAGTGAACTCGTGGACACTTGCTTATCTTAGTTCAACTCTTTCAGCTTTAGGGAAAAAAAAAACCAAACCAAAACAAAACAAACCCCCAAAAGCAAACCAAAACGAAGCAAAGAGTACTTTGTTTAGTGTAAAGAGTTTAAACACACATGAATTTAACATTTAAACATCCACTAAGGCTGCTAAGAACATACTTGGAACATGTATTTGGCTTTACTAAGACCAACTAATGCTCCCACTCATCACATGACACACCCTGCCAACACTGCAAAATGAGACGTGTTTAGCACTAGTAAGAATGGGATCATTTCCTCAATCCGTGAGGGTGGGGTGGGGCAGTGGAACCAAAACACGAGCAAAGTGGCAGACAAATCAATGAAAAAGCTGCGTGGTGAACCTAAACCACCAAATTAAGACATACAATTAGTGAATGAACATGTTTTTGGTTTTTTACATTAAGTTATTACCACTTGTCCCAGTACCCCTTCACACACACATGCTCTGATACTGTCACCTACTGGATATTTTTGTATTTATCCCATTAGTGTTCCATACATGTTCCAGCAGGGTCTACGTGGTAGTTAAATAGAGAGAGCTGCAAAGAAAAGCCAGAAAGCAATCCCCTTAAGCAAAAGAGCCTTCACAGAGCCAAGGTCCCCACAGGAATATTTGTAAATGCTTGACTTGGGTAGGAGTCCGTACCTTGAAGAGCGTATTTCTGTTGTTTTTTAAAAGCCATCAGATTCACAGAATTTATCTGACAGAGTGATTATTTACACTTACCAATCCTATAAGCAGAGCCAACATTTGTAGGGCCTCTCACTTGCACGTGTTTGCAAGTGCCACCATAATGGCTGGCACAAGACCAGAGCTCACACTTGAAAAGCTTCTCGCCTACCAAGAAATGAAAAGCAAATAGGAAGGATGTTGTATCCTCCAGGCAAACATCAAGTGTGTGTGGGAAATTCAGAAGAGTATCAGGGGATCAGCATTTTCAGCTGATCCTCCAAGCCACAGCTCATCTTTCACATGATCCTGTTGCTAATCAAACACGATCTTAGACATTGCTCTGGGCAATTAAAGGCTGCAGTCTGTTTTACCAGCAGCAGATCTACTGCAACTAAATTTGGCTGAAACCATAAGTCAGACTGGCCAGAACTATTTCCAAATTCAGTTTTGATCTTTTTTTCTGAATCAAAGTTCAGAGGGACAACTTCAAGTGTATTCTACATCACCAATTAAAACCAAGCAAATTCCAGAAAGTGGAAATGTAGCAGAACAGGAAATTTTCAAAAAGCAATAGGAAATCATATTAAGGTAAAACCATTTCAACTTAATGAAGAAAACACCCAAAGAACTTTCTGTAAAGACATCAAGGAGAACATTTATGTCACAAATACAATGGAAAAGAATGACTTTCAAAACCAAAAACATCAAGAGGTATGTTTTTAAAGGATATACCCCTTTCATTTACATTCCCGCTGACAAAACCTAATTTATAATGTTTAATTTCATATTTGTATAAAAATTCTGAAATATTAGTCTTACAGTGGAGAATCTGAAATGAACCTAATCAGGAAGAAAGCACAGATTGAAAAAATGAAACAGAAGCACAGAATGGTCAGGGTTGAAGAGAGGACAAGCCCCACATAAGCAAAACTATTTTCATTTTTACATCCAAAAATAAAACCTACCAATGAAAACATTTGAGTTTTTAAAAAATAATGAAAAGTGAACATGTTTTAAGAATCTAAGCCTAACACCAACCCTGGTATAGTAACAATTGTGCTCAAGACAGTGCTTCACTCCAGCACTATTACAAGTATCTCTCCTGTACCAGTTCTACTACTGTTATCTTTTGTGAATGAATGCATTGCATGACCACTGCATAGCCAGCATTCTTTAGGTTTACCTCCAGCTGTTGATGGGGAAATGAACAGGAAGAGGCTGACATCATGTTCACAAGCAGCTGTCAAGGTAGTAATTTGTATTTGTATAGGTAATAAGTTGCTTCCTAAAACTAGTTACATGTGTTTGCTGTGGGTCACATCGCAGCTCAACAAGGAATAGGAGACAATTCTAGATCTGCAATCATTCTTCTAGACAGTGACTGTCTTCATTTTTTTTCCAAGAGTTTAATTTATTTTGCAGGGGTTTGGACACTTGTTTACTTACGGACCTAAACACCATTAACAGTGCCTGGCCACACTGCCCAGTCAGCCTCCCAGCAGTTGTTTTGCCCATCACTCTCCTTCTCCTGTAACTTTTGAAGCCCTGTCGGTTGGCTTCTACACAAGCTAAGAATATTTAATAGAGCAAATGTCTGCCTCTGAAGACACGGCACGCTTGCTACCACAGAGATTGAGAGCCATCTGTCCCAGTAGCAAGATACGTCTATCAGCCCCCTTCACACCCAGGTTTCCTGCCAGACATCTGCCTACTCTCCTGTGCCACCGTGTGTGATGCCGCAGCTCCAACGCTGCGAGATGCAGTACCACCCACGGCACTCAAGTGTCAGAGCACCGCACTCCTGCCAAGTGACTGCAAGAGTATTTTGTTTCTTCAACTCAGTGTAAAGTTAATTTTGCTACTGTGGACAAAGGTGGATATTCCCTATCCACTATGCTGCCAGGTCCTATCAGGATGAGTTCTCCACAAGCTGTTTTATTCAAGTATTACCATAAGAATTGAATTGGTTCCAACTGTCCTGTCCACCCACTCACTGCACACACCAAGCAGGAGGTTTCAGGAAGGCTTTAATAGCCTGGTTTTACCCTATGCACTCACTTAACCTTATTTCCTAATCTTGTAAAATGCTCAATTCAGAAGAAAGAAGGAAGGCTTCATGTTGTAAATACCAACAAGATGGTATCCAACCGTTCCAAGTAGAGAGTGCTACAAGGTACTTCCTTCTGTGTGATTCAGAATTTCTAATGTAACTGCCTTTTTTTCTGCCCAGAATGATGGGTTTACTATAATCATGGCAGTGCAAAGTCTATTTAAACAAATCACTTGTTTGAGTCAGAAAGAACACCAGAGCATCAGTCACAGAGACTGGACCTTTGACAGAGGTTCAATGAAGTTCAAAACAATAAGCTGAAGTAGGGAGCTTTCCAGAAAATGAAAGGGAATGTAGTCAAGGTGGAAACCCAACTTTATGATAGTGAAAAATCTTGAAATATGCCTATATGTACAAGTTGATTTTAAAAGTTTTGAGAAGACATTCCTATTTTTAATCTGGCTGTGGAGTACCAGAAAAGAAAAAAAAAAAAAAAAGGTGTGGGTAAAGTCCACATCTCTCTGAACTTGCAGACACCCTTTTCAGTTAACAAGCCAGGAATATAAGCAGCTCTTGTCTTTGCAGTATTGTTATCTTTACATAGGTGTCTTCTGAATACAAATTCTAAACCAGGATCAAACATATCCTTAAAGATCAATATCCCTAATTGCCATAAAATCCCATCAGTTAAAAATTTACCCGTTTTCTTAAATCAGGATCACAGTGTTTGGTTTTTGTGTATTCAACATGCGAGAAAACTACCAGTAGGGAAAAGATACCCCTTTTCTCTAGAAATCCTTTTCATGCCACAATATAATCACTCCTACACAGCATTCAATACCCAACTGTAGTATTTTTTTTCCTCCCTGAGTAATTTACATAAGTGCTAACACAAAGAGGACATCCATGCCACCCACCTGTATGCATTTGCACCTGCTGGCTCAAAGAGACTTTGTTCCCTACTCCCAGTGCTGGCAATGAAGGGCTTCGATGCCAGCATGCGTTCCCATGTGTTTCTGCAGAGCTAACTATAAGAATGCTTCCTGTCAGAAAGGAAATGAACCTTGTCACAGCTGGAAAATCATCATCTATTCTTCCTGTGTAAGTGGTCTGAAGGGATTACGTTTCTCAGTTACAGTGTTAATTTAGGCTTTTAATGCCTTTTATTATGAGTATTTAAGGCTATTAGTTAGGAAAGACTGATACCACTATGGGAAAGATAAGAGCACAAAGATTTCTATCAGACCTATTTACAATTAAATACTTCAATTACTGGTTTATTATCTTTCAATTATTTATTTATATTCCCAAGATGACATCGTTTGCTGTGTTGAATTAATTTCCTAACAGCCAATGATGCATAATGCAACATGATCATATTGGACTGTTCTATTTTGATGTTTGAATGGTCCACCAAAGCTTTCTTGAAGTTTTTTGTCTCTGCTATATGACCTGTTACTCTTTCAGGCCTGCAAGTGGAATTTATTTAAAAAAGGGAAAAAAACTCTATATGAAAATTACATACGTGCTAATATACAAAGAGAAGATTCCTAGGAAGGGAAATGGTAAAATATTTGAAAAGGCTGATGCAGATTACTGTTATCCCAAATGTCTTCATTTCCTGGATTACCTCACTCACCATCCTCAGCACACCTCAGGAACAACAGAGGAAGTGCTGGCTGTTCACAAATTCAAATACAAGTCTTTAAGGCTGTACAGTCATATCTTCAGCACACAATAATTTCAAAGAGAGAAATACAAGCACAGAAGTTGAAAATCCCTGCCATGTGAAAACCATCTATAGCAGGTATAAAAAGTGTTTACACATCTATCCAGATTACTGACCAGCACTCAGCAAAAGGAAACAATGCCCTTTCAAAACACACTGTAAATAATTAATAACTGAGTAAATACCATTCCCAAATAAAAGTAGTACATTCATATTTAAGATGCAATAAACAGGATTATTCATTCTTTGAACACTCTATAAGGAAAACAGAGCTATTTTAATGATATATTTGTGAAGGTAGTTCAAGTCCAGCTATTTTGAAAATGAAGTATTTTAGAATACTATGGAATTAGGTTTACACTATACTCAAGTCTTCTATTGGTAAAAGTATTCCTGCTAATTACTGCACAAAGCAAGAGTGAATCATAAAACAGACATTTAATGCAACAGTATTCAAAACAAGAAAAAGGCAAAAGGAAATTTAATTCTCAGTTATTTGGGTGGATCTTTCCTGCACCAGAAAAATAAAACTCACATTGCTCAAAGAATAAAAGCCCTGAACTTGCATGAAGGAACTTGAATACTCAGGGGAGTTGTTGAAGGGTTTGAGGCATAGAAGGTGCTAAATTGGTGACCTCAGTAGAACCATTGGGCCTATATGGAAAAATCTGTGATTTAAACAGTGGGATTTAAGATGAAAGCCAACTCTGAAAGGCAAGTTGTACCATTCTGAATAAATCTTTGCAATTACTTCCTCCCCTTCTCTTAAACATTTCTAATCTTTAAACAGGAAAATCCAGTAGTTTCAATCACAAAAGAAAAAAAAGTCACGTCACTTGATAAAGTTTCAGGCTCCATAAAGGTCCTACACACATTACAACACAATTTAAATTAAAATCATCAAGGCAAGTCTATCAATGAATCAGTTCTGGTAGGAATTAGTTTCATTCTTCCCAGTTAGCTCCTGAACACTAATTATGGCAGCTGATACAGAAGCCACTATGGTTTTCCTTTCATTACATGAACTGCTGGATAAAACTCAGCAGCTAAAAGGGCTGCACTGCCCTCTCTCTGTGGCTTTTTGTTAACTACTTGATCTGTAACTTAAACAGAATTATAGCCACACACTTTCAAGAAATTCACAATGGTAGGTAATAGCCACTATTTTCCCAACAGTTTTAAAAAAGACCCCACTATACTCCCAATCAGTAATATGGTACACCTCCATAAAGTTTTAGATGATCAAACTGCACTTTGTGGCTGAAATAAGGCAATAAAATTTGGTTATATTGTTTAGCACCACTAGCACTGCCTGTGAATGGAGGCCTTTAACTCCCATGCTCTGTCAGCAGAATGCACAAGCCATCCTTGTACATGAACACATCAATTACACAAGAACAAAAAGCATCACTAGATTTAGTGTATTCTCAATTTTATTTTCGGATGGGGGGAAAAAGGCTGTGAGAACATTATTTTGAATTGTAATATGCAACTTGAAACATAGAAAATAAGTATTTGAAAGACATTCAGCAAGCCTTAGAGGATGTTAATTAATAAGCTCATTGGGTTGGGTTGCTTGGTTATTTCATTCCTTAAAATACATACACACCTAATGCCACAGTCATAAAAACCTTAAGTTTCAATATAGAACTGCACTTTTTATAAACTTGAGGTAGATTTTACTAAATAAATTCTACTGTTTAATATTGAACAGAATGAAGACTTCCGATTCAGACATTCCAGCTAACCTTGTAGCAAACAGGTAGGAATCATAATTTTAAACTCTCCCATCGGTGTGGAGCCCCTGCTGGGATTCACAGGCAGAGAGGGACACTGGAAAAGCATTTGGAAAGTAAAAACCAGCCCCTGATGTTGTTCATCTGCTGCCCCCTCCTGGAGGAAAACAAACAAAGAGCCACAGGACGGCCAGGAAAACAGCTGGATTTCCAAGTCCCGCTTCCAACGCTTGGCTGGTAACCTCCTGACAGCAGATCTTTCTCAGTTTAAAGAAATTCCTTTAAGTTTTACAGTATCCACAGACTCTAAAATATACTTCCCATGTGGTCTGTTAATCTAGGCATAAGGAGAGACAATTGTGGGACAAAGAGAAAATGAGGCAGCTTGCTCTGGCATTCTAGAGCTCTGCGCGGGGCACAGCCCCTGCTCTCAGAGCCACAGCCAGCACAGCAGGGTTATCCTTACACCCTTCTGCCATCAGCTATTCTATCTGTGCCACAGGACACACCACTGAGCTGGCTGTGATTCCCAACAGATCCTGTTCTGCTGTGGGGACAGGGCAGAAAAGTGGAAAGAATTACAAGAAAGCAGCAGGCTGGGACTACGGCTAACGCCAGTTTTACGAGTTTGCACCTCAGGGGAGCTGTAGGAAAGGAACAGTGCTGACATGAAGTCTGTTTTACTGTACAAAAGTCAAGCAACGCTCGAGTCAGAAGTAGGTATGAAAAGTTCAAGTAAGTTTTTAATTTTCATGGTTCCAGGGAGAGCTCCAGAGACCCAGTCCTTGAAAGCTCCTTTTTCTTTCAAAACTGAGCTGCAGTGCGAACAGCAGACCTCACATTTCAAATGTAACCTCAGATAAAATTTGGATTGTCATACTCCACTGTTTCACAGGTAACTGTAATAATGATGTAACAATGTAAAGCGCTTGACATGATACTTCTGCCACCTAAAACAGAGACAAATTTTATTAACTGACTAGTTGATTTTAGAAAAGCCCAGAAGACAGATGCCTATGTGCAAGGTACACCATCAGCATATTTGTCTGCTCCCTGCTTACTAACAAAAATGCTCTAGTTCACTTCAAGCAATTACGCTTTTGACTAACCAAATCCAAATTCCATTTTTGCTTTCTTCTTATTATACCAATTTCAGAGAGCTACTAAAACATGTATTTATTTTTTTTCCATGTGAGCAATAACTTCAAATGAGGAAAGCCAGATTGAGTACAGACAACTATTTAAGTCCTAGAAAACAGATAAAGAAGCCTTTGGAGAAAAAAAACTTTGACAATTTGAATTAATTTATGATAGACAACTGTGTGAAAGTAAGAAAGTTATTTCTCTAGTTAAACTATTGTAAAAATGTTTTCTGACATTGTAACAGACATATATGGCCATAAACAACAATGAAAAGAGAAGACGCCAAATGCACATACTTAGAAGAAACCTAGAAAACGAGATGTACTCAAGCTACTCTACCTAAATATTAGAAAAGCTATCAGAATATTTTGTAATGTCAACTCATGGACAGGTGGCTGCAAGAGATTATTATCATCTTTATCAAAGAAAAATATCTTTTCAGAATAACAGGAAAACATCAAACGCTTTCTCAAAATCTCTTTGGAAGAAAGGATGCAGTTGAAGTCAGGCAAAGTCTTGGTGTTAAGTCTCACAAGTGCAGAAAGTAGAATTTTACACTAACTGATAAAATTGGTGCTTCATTTAATATTCTTCTTAAAAATGCAGCCATGACTCAAAGGAAGCTGTTTTCCCACCTAGTTAACTTGCAGAATTCCAAGAAGTCTCATAGCATTTATCTTGGCTCCTGAAAGAGCCTATTTCAGTGGTTGTACTTTGTTATTGCCTGTAATTAACTACAGCAGAAAACCTTAGCTGAACCTTTTGATCAGCACATGCTTAATTTATTCCAAAGGCTGGTACTATCACAAACCAAGTAGGAGGCAGCTATTTTTATTTTTGTTCAGGCTATCTAAGAGCAACTTTCTTACAAAAACATGTAAGTAAATCAGCAAATAAATAAATGTGCCAGATTACCAAATATTCCGCAATTAAACAAAATAGCAAAATTTGCTATAATACAGATCGTACCTACTGTACATGCTGCATTGAAATTAGCTTGAATCCTTTCAAGTTGATTTTGTGTTGAAACACAGGATTATCTTCAGGCTTCTTTGTCTCTTCCTCTCTTTAATTTGTGGGTTTGTTGTTTCTTCATGATGGATTTGTTTGTGATGTCCTCTCAATTAATGTCTGGTTTTGGATATTTGATCCCAAAGTTAAGACAAGAGGGCAGTAGCAGTTCTGCAATTTTCTAAGCATAAGCTCCTTCAACTCTTCTCTGGATTGCCATTTAAGGAATAAGATAAGTAAACTAATTCAAAAAGAAACCCAAAATATACTATACCAATATTTTATAATACCATCAATGACGAGAAGACTTAAAATTATCTGAGATATAAAACTTTCAGGTGATGAAAGACAAAGTTGTTGAGAAAATAAACCTTGCTCCTCATTCTGTGCTATTTGTGAAACACGCATAAAACAGAGCTTCTCAAGAAGTCATTTGTTTGAATTGATTTTTGTTTGTTCATTTGTTGTGTTGTTTGGGGTTTTTTTAACCTGTAGGACAAAACTAGATGCAAGTTAAAGATAAGTAATTTGAGGAAAGAACTGCTCTGTTTTATTTTTGTGTATACTGCAAATACAACAAATGGGCGAGTGAATTACAGAAATGTTTAACTGCCATTCACAGACATCTTGGAAGTACAGATTATCATTACTGGATGCACACTCACATTATAAAATTGCCAAAGTGCTGCTCAGCACAACGAAACATAAAACCAAAATTAGGTAAGCACAAATCATAACCATAAAAATGACAGCATTTGAAAAGTTACGACTGTGTTTAACACACTTGCCACGACCATAAATATCCCTTTCTTTTTAAAAGTGACAATGCAGGAAGGAGAAACATGATTTTCAGGTTTCTCATTTGACCTGAATCCCTTTGTTTTACCAGATTACAATGTATTTGTCATATAAAAGCTTTATCCTACAGTGCACACTTCTAACATTCCTATCTTTTATAAGTTTCCTCATGTAAACTTCCAGTGATCATAATACATATAGATAAAAATCAACCAACCTTTTTACACAATACACCTACTATACCACAAGGAATTGACTTACTTTCATTGTTATGAATACCCAAAAATTGTTAAAACATCATAAAATGCTAATTATGTTGTTAAGACTAATACAAAGATCAGTGAAATGTCAAACCAAGATATAATCTTAAGAAATACAATGCTGCATGCACTTTTAGATATATACCATACTTTGTAAAATTAGGGAAAAAAACCCCATTACATGATTGAGAAGATACCCAGTGTTTGTTTCAGAGTAAATTAAATACCTTCAACCATGCAAGTATCATTTGGCACAGAATAACTTAATTTGACTCTTTTTTTTTGGTCCTGACATAGCCTGTATATTACTGCTTTTGTACTAGCAACAAACTACTAAAATACCAAAAATTGTCCTTTTACCACCCTCCCAAAAGATTACAATCAAGATGTAAAAGCTGATGTTAATTGTTATATAAATACACCAATCTCAAAACAGTTGTACCAGCTCTGAAGATAATTTTTAAAAAGCAGAAAAAGCAGAACTTGATAATGTGAGACATTTCAGCAGACTGCTGTTTACAGAACGAAAAAATTAAAGACTTTTTTCCTCACCCAGTGTTACCAAGCCTTATTTATTAAACTGCCCATTCCTTTTAATGTGATGACACAGCAAGCATCAGATTACAAATACTCCTGGATTCTGGAGTCTCTAGTGCCTAAGAAAAAAGGGAGGATAAATTGCCTGTTTTGTGACCACATACAGATTAAAAAATATTTAAGAATCTTACTGTTTTTTTATTTGCTGTATTCAAGCACAAATAAACACTTACCTGACTCTCCAATTCAGTGTACACCAGCGTGGTTCAGTCAAGACAACACCAACACATGTAAGGATGTTGTGAGATGGAGCTGAAGCCAGTAACTCTAAGGGGTCTGTATGTCACAGGACCTAAGGAAGAAATATGTGAACTTTTACATAGCCATGTACTGTAGGGCACATGCATGGTGTGTAGCAATGTAGAACCCAGTAACTCAGAACACACAGCAGTACATACTGCTAAAGAAGAAAGCATTTCTGGTCATTCATTTTAGTATATTAAGGTAAATTCCCAAAATATCTCCCACAACATAAAATAAAAGCTGTATTTAAAAAACTCAAACAAAGCCTCAACTCATTAAGGTTGCTAAGACAAGAAATAAAAATTAGGTATTGCCAAAATTAAAGGTGAATTGCCAAAATCAAGGTTGCCTAGGTAACTTGGTCTCATTTTTTTTGTGTATCTACTCTGCTCTCTAAAGAATAAAGCGAGGCTAATGAAGCACTACCCATTCTACACACAGAATTTCAAAAGGATCACTGGGAGCAGAAATTTGTATACAGGCAAATCAGGCAATTGAAGATTTCGTGTACCCACAAGTACAAGTGTACCCACCCATACAGACAAGTGCTTGGCTTTTTGACCTGTATTGAGAGTTCTCTTAATTTGTTTGTTTGTTTGGGGGTTTTTGTTTGGTTGTTTTTTTGTTTTTGTTTTGGTGGGTTTGCTTTCTTTTCAATATCCGATAAGTTTTAGGTTTCATTTTTGGAATCAAAATACCTAAGAAGTTAAAACAATTATGCCAAATTATGGGGAATTATAGATAGATACATACAATTATGAGGAATTATAGATAGATACATAGATAGATACATACATGCATATGCACACCAAAACCCTCTGATGCTTGAACTCATTGTCATTTGAGTAATGGCTGCAATAGCAAATAGAAGCAATTGTGTACCCTTTAATTTTAATGCTGGTTCACATGTCTGAGACTAAATCTTTCTGTCCACTTCAGACCAAACTGTGGCCCAAGTTATTGTAATTTTCTGAGACTCCCTATTATTTTACTATCTGCCCATTTTACCATGACCGACTGTCACTTTTCCTTACATGCCAAATTCTGCTTAAGTTCCTCTCCTCATCTCATCTTTATCTCTGGCAACAGCTCACAGGTTTTCCAGCCCCACTGGTGTTCAGTATCCAACATCTTTTATATGCTGTCTACGAAAGAATTAAAAACCTTTGCAAGCCAGGTGCCAAAGGAAACTGGCAGGTTTTCCTAGTTCCTGTCCTTGCCTCCCTAAAACAGTCTGTCACAATTAGCTTCCTGCAGTAAGGTATTGTCATTGTTCACTGCATTTTTCAGAGACACTGAAAAGGCCAAATCTCAACAGATTTTTCCATCAGGAGTGTGGCCTTTCAGCTGTTCTAACAGAAGACACCACCTGAAAAATGTTTATGTATTTCCTTCAAGCCATGGACTACTAACACTTTTTAAATAAAAGATATCCAGAGTCTTGCAGGTTCCACTTGAAAACACTATGAACAGGAAGTTTTCTCCATATGCATTCTAGAAAACCAGCTAAATAATTTTGGTTGATTTGGTCTGACATTGCTAAATGTCAAAAAAAAAAAATCATTAAGAGACTAAACCCTTGGGTAAAAATAGATCTAAATTGAATATTGAACCTAGATGGTCGTCATGAAGAGTATTACAATTCTGATGTTACTCCAGTCACATTGACATAAAGCTAAAGCCAGAAAAGCTTCAGACATCAAGCATCCATCAGCTTTGACATTCTCAGCAGTATAGCATCTCTACCCCCAGTTTACTAACACAACAAATAACAAAATTATAAGGTAATAGAGTCTTCCTTGTATGAAACAAGGATCTCTACCTCTTGCAGATGGAAATAAAACTTCACTGAGATGAAGCAACACTTGACAAAGGAAGACAGACTTGCTGCAACTAACTTAACAAGGTAGAATTTCCTTTTAAACTAACAGCTAGTTATCCAGCCAAGCAATTATCAATTGCCAAAATGAGCCCAACAGAAACTCAACCTAAGAAGTATTCAAAACCCAAGCATCTCATCATGTCCTGCCATCCAGATTTCCTGCACTGAATGTTGCCTTCTTTTCTCCTCTAGCTATGTAATAACTGCTCAGCTGCAAGCTCAAAGCAGCTGTCACATCCCAGCCCACCTTGGAGAGATGGGGATCCTTGTTTAGTGCCTTCAAGCAAACTCTAAGGAGTCCCTAATCCTTCCTCCTTGCCCTTCAAACCACCATTTTAATCTATCTTAATGAGTTTTAAAAGCCTTCTTCCATCAATTAAAACGAATTTACTTTTGCGTACACTTGTATTAAGCAAATATTTAGCACTGAGAGAGAAAAATAAAGAAAAATAACTGCAAAAACCCCCTCACATCTTGCATTCAGTACAGTTAGAAACAGTACCTGTGCTTGCACAGATGCTTGCAGGCCTTGATCCATTTCTTAGTTGCATTGAAAGTTATGGTTTGTTACAATAGCTTAAAACCAGAGCAAATACATTAATCTAAAATAGAAGAAAGATATTTATCCACATTAAAGTTATTAACATAAATATTAAAACTTAACTCCTATGCAGCTTTAAAGTATTTTGTGGTTATTTAAACAATATGAGGCCAAATTTGGCTGAGATGCACAGCATTTAAGAAGAAAGAGTAATTATTGATTATGAAGACATAATTTGACCATGGGGAGTCTGGCAGCAAATCCAGGGTTAGCTCAGCTCTAATAATGCTTAGTGCACTCGCAATGTCAAAACAGAACAAAAACCAAAACAAACCAAAACATACTAACAAGGAGCTCTCAAAGATTTCAAACCACAAATAAAAACAAGTTAGCAAAATATGCACTTGCAGTAGAGTTATGTTGTTGTGAATTATGGAGCATATGAAAAATATTGACAGAACAGATACTTTAGAACACCCAAGCTTCAAAAGATTATTTTTAGTGGCAGACACAATACACTTTACATGTCCATTTTCTTCTAAGCACATCTGCTGACAGTCTAAATTTGGTCTAGAGAAAGTAGTAATAGGGAGGTTGTAGGTTTTGCACAGAGGATTTCTGTTTAAAGGGAAATGCAATGGAGACCACTAATCCTTTCTTGTAAAGGTTTTAATATAAAATCACTCAACTTCGCAGCAACTTCTGAACTCTTTTTTTAAGATTTACGATTCAATTTGTACATTGTTTTCCACAAACCAGTTAGGCTTTCCCATAGGTTAAAAGCTAAAACATGCACATTGTACCAAATAACGTTAGCAATTACAGCAAGAATTTGACACTAACTGAAACACAAGCTTAGTGCTAAGAAGCTGTGTTTAAAACTATTTCAAAAACCATCCCCACAACCAGCAGGAATGCTCTCATTGTATCAGCTCCACAAGCACAATAAATCAGCAGACAACAGTTCCTTATAATTTTACAGTAAAGCTTCCTTTAATGGAATGAAACATCTGAAAAACATTAGCAAATTGAAGATTTCTTATTTTCTTTATTGTTTCTTCTGCACCTCAAAAATGCATAGGAATTAGCAGGGTGTTAAATAAATATTTAGAAAGGTTTCCTTTGCTCACATTTATCATAAAAATGTAAGCAATATTCAGAAAAAATATAAAATATAAATATAAAAATATAAAATATTTGGATATACTACCAAGAGCTAAAAAAATTGTTAAGTATTTAGCCTATTAAAATTTTCAGTAGGAAGCTAAAATTAAGTAAACTTTCTGCATGTTAACATAACAATGAATAGTAAGTTACAGTCTTCAAAATTCATCGCCCCCACACATAATGGAAATTGTCAAAAGAGCATCTCAGAAAAGCCAGCCCCAGGTTTTCTCACTACAGTTGTAAGGAAGATGGATTTCTGATCCCCACACCTCCCACCCAAAAGGAATGAAATTACTCATTCAAGAGACAATTTATAATTTGTTAACAAAAAGCAGTTATCCTTTCACTTAAAAAACCCAATAGTTTGTATAAACACTCATATTTTTTTTTCACTGCTGTAGTAATCTCTCTTTTGAAATACTGTGAATTTCAATTGTCTTTCCACGTGCTTTCCTTCCTACCCACTAGCTTTATTGGACTGCAGCCTTGTTCTGACCCTACAGTCACAAGGGGACACTGTAAGTCACTGTGAAGAAAGTAAAATATCTGTTTTGCTTTTAGTTCTAAAAATTGCCATTTTCTCAATTACTTTTCCTCCAGATGCTCTGCAATAACCTTTTAAAAAATCCTATCTCCTGCCCTGTCAAGCGCTAAAAGCCTCAGAACAAGCCCAAAGATAACAAAGGCATCAAAACTAGACAAGCATAACGCATAATCCAATCTAACCCTTTCAATCAAAACCCTTCATAATCTAATCTAAACCCTACATCACAACACAGATGCCTGGCTACAACCACAGGATGTCCTGCCATTCCACATCCCTTCACATTCCTAACTTTGTCTGTTTCCTTACCTGACCGTTGCCACAAACTCTAGAGCACGCCATCACCTTATTTCACAATCACCTGTTCTTTCACTTGGCCATACTGAGCAGGCAGAACCAAAGCAGCAGCTCAACCCATGAAGCAAGAACTTGGTTTATATCCCAGCAGCAGCCAGGGAAACCTCGCTAAAATCAATTAACCACTGCAACCACCTGCAGTACTGAATGGTTAAACAGAAAAATGCCCAGACTACCTTTGCACACAGTCATTCAAGATTTTTACCTAGAGGCATGAAGGTGAGCACTAACTGCATAGTTTTATGGAGGGCAAAGCACTTGAAATTACTAACAGAAGCATTGTTTAAGCAATGAGGAAAAAAGTATGATTGGTACAAAAGTGACATCTGTAGTTAATGCAAAGGGGAACAGAACTAGAATACTGGAACAATATCCTTTTGTGGTTTAGGAGATAGATTATGCTAGTCAAGGTCTTTCATTTACTAATGGAAATAATGTTTAGCTATTAGAAATGTCACAAAATATAATGATAAAAAACATTCACCTTGATAGAAGTACCTTCAGAGTAATGTTAAGAGTTATTTAAAAGCTACTAATATTGAAATTGTTGGAATATGGTCAACTACTCAAAGAAATATCCAGAACCCAAAATATGAAACGAGACAGGATTCTGCAGAATGAACATCATTAAAATGTGAACATTTACAACACGTTTTTGAATTTTTGCAGTTCTTAGATTTTCATTGCTCAAACCAGCATGAAGATATTTTACAGTAGCCTCTGATGATAGCATTTACAGTTCATACTGAGAGGCTCCAATAAATTTTGTATTGACCAAAGAAAGTCATTTGCAGTGATAAGTTTAATCTGAGGAGGCAACTGGATGAGTGTGAAAAATAAAACCTGATGTACTGGTAAAATCACTGGGTGGGCATGTAACCATACCCTGATAATGCCAGGCAAGCTACATGAAGATTGCTTATCTGCTCAGTTTCAGATGATGTGCACTGAGATGAAGTTTCCTCTGACGGCTGTTTCTGTGCATTTTCCAAGCACTTTGTAATGTGATGTAAAAGCACTTTCACAGATGAAGCACTGGTAGGTTCCTTTTACCCACATGTGTGATTTTCAGTGATTTTCTATCAAGATCTACTCAGTCACGTGACAATAAACACATTTAAAGCCATGATCCACATCATGACCCTTTGAATGGATTTTCTCAGCATCTTTCAGCTCTAGTGCTACATTCCACACATTCAGAAGTGGTGCTTTCTCTCAGAACCCAGCTTTGAAGCACAAGCATCTTCCACAGGGTGAGCTGAGCCTTTAGATCCAGCTTTCAACTGATTTTCCTATGATGTTTACACCTTGATTGAGCCTTAGGGACTTTTAATTTCCCCAGCAAATGCCCAGGTTCTAACACTAGAAACGTGACAGATGCTAAGAGGTATAGACTGAGCTTATCTGTCCTTTCTCTTGGAATATGGAAGAGAAGTCAGCACTGCAGGGTTCCTCAAGTTGAAAATAAGCTGCTACTTCTCCAAACAAGGTATTCATTTCACAGGAGTGAGATGCATGAGGATCATACTTGAGCTCATGTCACAACAGCACGGACTCTTATTTTAAGGCACCTCATACACAAGCAACACGATTAATTTTTTGCAAGATTTTCTTTGTCTTAATTCTTTTCATCTCCAATGCTATATTAACTCATTTTTACCTTGGTTCATTTTAGGGCAGCCTGAAATTTGACATGCCACATCAGTTTCACATATCTGAGCCAAGTGGATCCTAATCTTACTTTTGATCCTCCTTGTGAAATGGCAGAGCTTGCACCTACGCATCTTCACCGGAAATATTTCCACCTAACCAGGCAATTTGGCCTTCAAAATCCTCAAGCAGAGCAGCATAGAGCTGGGATGCTGTCATGTCCTCACAGTGATGTGTGGGTTCGTTGAGAGAACACATTGGTATTTGTTAGTTAAATTTGTTATTAGTTAAATTTGTTAATTTTCTGTAGTTGCCATTGGTTAGAATATTGTGCTGGTATCACCAAGGTGGTGGGTGCAATCCCCATATGGGACATTTACTTAAGAGCTCAACTCGAGGATCCTTCTGGGTCCCTTGCAACTCAGAATAGTCTGTGAAAAGACAATAAGCAAAAGACTTTAAATCCACTTCATGATTTCCACTGTCTTATCCAAAGTCTGGGGAGCAATGACATCCAGATTCAGATTCCAGGGATGTCTGCAGATTTTACGACTATCTGAAAGAAGTGAGCATGAGAAAAATCATCCATATGTGACTGCTCAAATCACCAGTTGAAATTAAAAACGAAATACAGGTTAGCAACGTTACGGCATTTCTGTGTTACGTTTATAACAGCTCCTGTTAGGACACAGGCAGCAGTCACCTTAAGTCTAATACTCATTCCAAAAGGGGAGAACGCTGGTGAGACATCGGCACGCTCCAGCGCAGGAGCCACGGAGCGCATCCAGACACAGCCCCGCGCCCGAACCCCACCGACCCTTCCCCTGCAGCCCAGCACAGCCTGGAAAGGCAAATTAAGCAACGCCTTTCAACAGGATCATGGAATTACAGAACGGCTTGGGTAGGAAGGGGCCTTAAAAAAATCACCCAGTTCCAACCCCCTGCCACGCGCAGGGATACCCTTCCACTGGACCAGGCTGCTCAGAGCTCCGGCCAAACCAGACTTGAACGCTCTCAAGGATGGGGCATCCACAGCTTCTCTGGGAAACCTGTTCCGGTGTCTCAGGGCCCTCACGGCGAAGAGCTCCCTCCCAATACCTCACCCAACCCGGTGACTCCCGGCCGGACCCGCTCCCGGCTGGACCCGCTCCCGGCCGCATCGGTTCCCGCCACCGCCTCCCCGGGCCGCCCCCAGCGTCGGGGGGGCGGAGCCTCCGTCCCGCTCCCGGCCCCGCGCGCGGGGTTCACTTCCGGCCCCGCGTCTCCCCCCGCCCCTCCCAGCGGCGGCGGCGGCAGCGGAGGAGGTC
>VWYP01011729.1:64465-133261 GCA_013400435.1 Pycnonotus jocosus
GGGGCCGCTGCCCGCCCGGGCGCGCAGGGCTCGGGCATCCCTGAGGCCGGTCCGGGCTGGCGCTCCCCGGGATCCCCCCCGCCGGTCAGACGTACACACGCTCCCCCCACACACCCTGTCCGAGCGGGGCCAGGGGGCTCCGGGCCAGCGGGTGCCGCGGGGCTGCCCTGGGGCCGCCGAGCCGCTGCCCGCCCTGCGGCGAACCCTCCTCCTCCTCCCTCCCTCCCTCCTTCCCCCGGGCCCCGGCCGCTCTCGCGGTATAGAAAGTGCCCGTGCTGGTGGAAGCTGAAAGTGATTTGTTGCCGCCAGCCCCTCCTTCCAGCCCTCGAAATGACTGGCAAGTCCCGGCTCCCGTTGGGAAGGGAAGATCGAGCTGCCGCCTCCCCGCCGGAACGGGGCTCCCGGGCGTGCGTTTTGCAGGCGCCCCGGTCAGTGCCGTGGGGTTCGGGTTTGTCCGCGCTCAGGAGCCCGTGAACACAAGCTTCTGGAAATTCTGCTGGGAGCTTGCTCTATCGCTTCTCTTAACTGCATTAATATTTTAGCCGTATAAACTGCTTTCTGTGATTTTTTTTTCTCCTTAAAGAGTTTTGATTTGAGGATTGATTTTATTGTTTGTCCTGAGAGTAGAAGACAGGCGAGGAAAAGTGGAGTATATGTGAGCCATGTAAAAACACATGCACATGAAGAATAGCATTTAATATTGTAGGGAGAAAGTTAAATAATAAGGTAGAAGCTGATTATAGGAGCGCTGTATGAAGGAAAAGATGGGTGAAATCACTGCACATTTGTATGAACTTCCTGTAATTCTTCTTCTTGAATTTAAAAATAGGAAAAAGTAGGGCTCCTATCACAAGTTCATGTCACAATTCCTCTCTGTTTAAAGCCATTAGCACCTAAACATGTAAACATGTTTCATCACCTTCTAAAACATTCTTCAAAGGTTTTTTCATCCATGTCATACTTCTGAAGCGTTTAACCGAATTAAAAGTTTATCCACAGTTTAATGAACTTAGTTGAAATAAATGTATCCCTGTACATGAAGAAAACTTGAACTATTTTTTGTGTAGTAATGAACCTAATTTTACTGTTGCTTTGCAAAGGCAGCTGGCATTTGTACTGGCAGCCTGTAGTGGCCTGAGATACTGCTGAGGTGATGTGTCTCATCTGGCATCTTAGCTACCAGCTGGCTTTTCCAGAATTTAAGATGAGATTATTACATAACTCCAAAATAACTTCCTTAAGGATTTTGGTGTCACTTTGTGCTGTTAAGAAAAGAAAGACTTACCTGGAACAGCTTGAACAGATGTGATTTGTATTATCTTTAATATTTTTATAATGTCTTGAAGTACCTTTAATGTGTTAACTGGAGGCTTACACAGGATCCTGGATTCAACTAAAAGAAATTTTGAAAGGCACCTAGTTCCCATAAAATTCTCCTTGTTGCATTTCCCCACTTATGTCACAGATAGACTTGCTCAGGATGGCAGATCCGAGTTGAAGAAGTTTTGCAATTAATACTTTTTCTTTAATTTTTTTTTAATGCCAAGTGCAAGATAAAATACTTCTCTTTTTAAGCCAGTTTTTCCTCTTTTGTTCTGATATTCTCTTATCATACTGGTGTGGAATGTCAGGAGATAACAATTAAGAAAAACACCTTTCTATGTGCCTTGAGTAAGCAGAAGTAGTAATAGAAACGTGAAAGACAAGCAGCATTCTGAGTTAAGTCTCTGAATATTTTATATTTTTAACTCAAACGATCTTGGAAGTTCATCACTTTATAGTACTAAAGTTTTAACAATTTTAGCAAATGATATTTATTTACTAGTACAAGAATTTGCCTTAACTCACGCAGGAGAGAGTAAATGTGCACTGCTTGAAAATCCTCTCCTTAATTAGGAATTGCTAATCAAATTCGTAGTGAGATGCTGTCCTTTAGGTCTGGCTTAGAATATCTCTGATACAGTTATTGGATCAGATTATTGATCATACTCTTCAGAAACAACTGTTGTATGGAACCAGTACAGTTCAGAAGATAATTTCCACATTTCTGTGTTCACCCCCTGCTCCTGACTGTCAGGTTTGGGGGATTTCTTTTCATCTGATGAGGCTCTAATATACAGCAAAGAGCTGTGTTTAAGTTATTAAAGAGGTAACTAGAAGACTTCAAAATGGTAGTTGAGATGGAGTGAGTTTGTAGCTCTGGCATCTGTAATATTATTTCAAAAGGCAAATGTCTGTATTACCACAGACAGTAACTTAATTGATGTTCTGAAGGAGATTGAGAGGCATTTACTGTAAAAACCTCTATTGCTACACCAGTTTCAGTGGCTATGGAAGATAATACCAGGAAATGTGTAACATCAGGACTGAATTTTATATTTTTTGAAGTTACTATTTGGAGAAATTATAGTTAATTGAAAATACTCTTTTTATAAGAAACACTATGTATTATTATTTTAATAACCTGCTGTAGACTTACTTTCAGCTGTTTTGGTCAATGGCATTTTACAGGTGTCAAGATTACCACAATTTTTGAAGCTGCTAATCTGCTGCATACTGTCAGAAAGCTGCTCTGAAATTAGACTTCATTAATTTATCCTGTTCCTCAATATTGTTCTATTTATGCAGTAGTATTGCATAAATAAAATAAATGTGTAAGAGCATTTCTTGATTTTGTAGCTAGTGTGTACACTTAGAGAAAAAAATTGCAGCTAAGAGAGTTAGTCAGCTCTGCTTGAGATTTTGCAAGAAGGTTTCATGAGGTTGTCAGCATCATACCTTGAAATAAATTTTGATCTTTGGAGCACAACTGTTTTCTGGCACTTGAAAATACTTGTAAAAGGCATAGCTTGGGTTAGGCATTGGAGTGGAGCAGAAAGTGACATAGGTGATGATGGACTGACAAGTAAACATTCAGCACTGTTGTGTGCTATTAACAGCGAGGTCAGAATTGAATGTAAAGGCCTAAGCATTGATTCCATCCACACATTTGGTTTTGTCAGTGCATTTGCTGTCTGTTCCTTCCATACTATTTCTTTCTGCAGCTGTAGCTGTCTGTTCCCATGGAATTGTCTGCTGTTATAACTTACTTAAATTAGTGGCACATTTTTAATTCTCCCAAAGGTAGGTGACCAAATGCCAGTTAGTTTCTGTCATGAAAGGCTGTCTTCTTAACATGGGATAAAGGACTACAGTGAGTTTATAGTACTGAGCTCTTTTCTTTTTTGCAGGGGTGAGGATGCCGAGGCATCCGAGAAAAGTGTGAATGAAGAAAATGGGGAAGTGTCAGAGGCAGACCAACCTCAGAACAAGCACAGCCGACACAAAAAAAAGAAACACAAACACCGAAGTAAACACAAGAAACATAAACATTCTTCAGAAGATGATAAGGACAAAAAACATAAACACAGACACAAACATAAGAAACATAAATGGAAAGAGGTGGCTGATGCCTCTGACAAAGAAGATGGACCAGCTAAAAGAACTAAAATTGATTTTTTGGCTCCTCTGGAAGACTTAGAGAAACAAAGAGCATTGCTGAAAGCTGAACTTGAAAACGAATTAATGGAAGGAAAAGTCCAGTCTGGGATGGGATTAATACTACAAGGTTATGAGTCAGGATCTGAAGAAGAGGGGGAGATTAATGAAAAAGCACGAAATGGAACAAGACCTACAACAAAGTCAAATACTAAGGGGAAATTAGAACCTGTGGACAATAAAACTAGTTCCAAGAAAGCAAGTAAGAGTGAATCAAAAGAAAGGACTAGGCACAGATCTGACAAAAAGAAAGCCAAGGCAGGAGTTGATGGAGTCAAAGAGAAGACTACTAGAAGCAAGTCAAAAGAAAGGAGGAAATCCAAAAGTCCTTATAAGAGAAGTAAGTCTCAAGATCAGACGAGGAAATCTAGGTCTCCAATACTTAAGAGGAGATCTCAGGAGAAAAACAGAAAGTCTAAGTCTCCTGCAGAGGATAGAAATAAGGCTGATGATAAAAGTAAATCAAGAGACCGCAGAAAGTCTCCAGTTGTAAATGAAAGCAAAAGCAGAGATCGTGGTAGAAAATCTAAATCTCCAGCAGAACTAAGAAGCAAATCCAAAGATAGAAGATCACGGTCCAAAGATAGAAAACCTAGGAGATCAGAGACTGACAAAGAAAAAAAGCCAATTAAATCTCCTTCTAAAGATGCTTCTTCAGGGAAAGAAAACAGGTCCCCTAGACGACCTGGCCGTAGCCCAAAAGGGAGAAGCTTATCTCCCAAACAGCGTGAAAAGTCAAGAAGAAGCAGATCCCCTCTCTTTAATGATCGTAGATCTAAACAGAGTAGATCCCCCTCTCGAACCCGGTCCCCAGTCAGAAGAGTGAGGAGTAGATCTGCAGAAAGGAAAAGAAGAGAATCAGAAAGGAGGCGTCTGTCTTCTCCCAGGTAACTTAAAGGTGTCATAAACCATCACAAAAATGTGTTACAGGGTGAACTGTCTTCTGGTTTGGTGTTTATCTCCTTGTTTTATTCGGAAAAGAGATACTTTAAAAGGTAATCAGATTGTACATTATATCATGAGCTTGCTTTGAGTGTATTCGTTTTTTTAAAAGACTATTCCTCCCAGCTGTCAGATATGCAAATTCATCTTGTGGTTGTTAAAGTGCTAACTTATTTGCTGCTCACACCCCTTACTGGGAACAAATTTTGTAACTGTGTTCTTTTTATCGCTGATTGGATTCAGAATTTGGCTTCTATTTTGTTTCTTTGTCAGTAGTTTTGTTGCCTTCTGAAACTTCTGTGGAGTGAGAATCCTCTCCAGTGTTACATGTTAGTGTTGGCTAAAAGTGGGTAATTATCCCCTCTTTCCCCTCAAAAAAAGCCCTAATGATAGATAGAGTCAGTATGTCAGTGAATGTAAGCAAATTTTTATATCAAGATGTCCTTCTCAGAGTCTTTTTTTTTCCTTTAAAATACTGTGGGCTTTCATTTGCTAGTGGAGTTTCTTTGTTGTTGGACTGCCATATGTGATTACCATATTTTGCACACACTTAAAGGAGAAAGATGGAAATCTATTTAGTGTATTGGTGTAGTCTTGGGTTTGTTTTGTTTTTTTTTAAAGACAAATTTAGCCTATGAAACCAATTATTTTGAAATTTGAAAGCTAATAATGCCTGGGTGGTGAGTTTCCAAGAAGAGAGCAATATAAGTATATGCATTTTTGTAAGTTAATCCATTAGCTGTAAGAAGTTTAAGAGTCAGAAGAGTTCAGCCCTGGATAATAAATAATTTAAAACTTTGTGTGAGGGGTTTAGCTTCACCCAGTCTGAGAACTGAGAACAAAGTATGAATTTAAAACAAATTGGAACCACAGAGCTTAGTGAACAGGCAACTAAAAATGTGAAAATTTCAGCCTGAATCACTGAAGGTTACTCTGATTTCAGGTGTGGGGTATCTTTGGGTGTTTTGGAGAGTGGCCCCAGTGATGCTAACCTGATCAAGCAAGTGTTGTAAATGCTGGCAGTTTATCTGGCTGCTTTCTGGTGAATCAGGAATGTGTCGGCCCAACCACCAAGTTTTTCTGGCATAGTAGCTGACTTTTCCTCTGCAATGTTTTGCATCTTTCAGTTTTCATTTTTCTTGACAGCTTGCATTGCAGCCAGTTTGAATTGGTTGTCTAGACACTTATTTCAAGTGATGCATGTGTCTAGAATTTTGCTGTCAAATTTGTACTTCTGTAACTGCGTGGTGAGCAGCATGTGAGTGGGGGACTACTAAAATATTTTCTGCTGGAGGTGTTCAGCAGATCAGCAGGAATAATCTTTCCTTGTAAGATATCTGAATTACTTCCACCTGTGTTCAAGTGTTCAAGTTTTAACTACTTGAAGTTACTTAGCCAGAGAATTTCAGGAGCTTTAATGAAGAATTTTAACAAAAAAACCCCAGTAATTTCATTTTTCAAGTTTGTTTCCAATGTTCTAATCTTGTAAGACACTCCTCAGGTCTTTGGAGTTACTCATTATGTGATGTTACCATGAATTCTTAATCATCTTCCACTTTTTATCTTTTACTCATCCCTGTGATCTCTGAACTAATTTATTTTTTGTAACAGATATTTTGATTGGGTTTTGGCAGTACAACCACTCTGTTAGTCAGGAAGCCTGGAACTTTTCATGCTGTGCCTTTTTATGTAATATTGTTTACAAGAACATAATATAAATTAATTAGGCTAAAGGTATTTAGCCTACTCCAGCATTTGAGTACAGCAATTCCTTGTAGAAACTGCCAGTACTCTGCACATGCATGAATTTTTCTTTTGCCTCACTGTTTACTATTTTGAATCAGTTTTTTATGTCTGATCATTGTTTGTGGTCAAGGTAATTGAAACTGATGCAGCAGTCTCAAAACAAATGAAAAAATTGCAGAACGGGTGGAATTAGTTTTTCGGACTCAAGACGTTTTGTTCATTGGTGGCCTATAACACTTGTAATGAGTTGTTCCAACTTGATTAAAAAAAATTCCAAAATAAGGAGCAGGAAAAAAGTACAGTACCAGCATTTCCTTTGAAATTCTGTGAAACTATTTTCCAATTTCTGATGCAGCCTCATTAGAGTAGTTATTAAATTTTTAATGTATATTCTTTTCAGATTTTGACTGAATTCTTGCGGTCATGCAGTTAAGCTTTTTACTGTAGTAATCCCATCAAGGGTTTTTTTTCTTGAATAATTGTGAATCTGCATAGGCAAGAATAAACAAATTTTGAGTAGTGTATGTAGTATCAGACTGGAATTATTTTTTAATTTGAGAAGGGATAGTTTAGATTTTATTTAAGAATTCTAGTCTTCATCTGCTGTCTTAGAATATGTGAAATGTTGAAGCCATGCAGTTGTAGTGCCCAAAATGGAACAGACATTATTGTCACTACTGTGAAGTAGCATGGTCCTAAGTCTAAATTTCAATAGCATGGTGAGAGGTTGGTGAAATAATTCTCAAGAGTAGTATTTTGGGGTTTATGTATTGTTTCAGTACTCTTTCTGATAAACATGAAAACAGGCCACTGTTTTGTGTAAGACCTAAACACAAGCTTTGATTTAAAGCTTCTCTTAGCTTCATGGTAGCAATTAATGACCTGTTTCCAAACTTGTCCTGGACTTTATATGGGCACAGAGTTCCCAGGGTGGGGAGAGACACTCAGGAAGGGCAGCCAGCTCTGCAGCCTGCTTATCCATCCCTCCCTCAGGAGCCCATCTGGTGGTCCCTCACCTGCAGTAAGATTTTTTCAAATCAGTTTTTAGAGGGAATGGACTTTTTTGTTTCCAGCTTGCTCCTGAATTTTACTACCACTCTCTTCCTCTGTTTTAAGAACACGGACGAGGGATGACATTTTGTCTCGGCGTGAAAGATCCAAGGATGTCAGCCCACCCAGCAGATGGTCCCCATCCAGAAGAAGATCTCGGTCCCCCATTAGGAGGAGATCTCGAACACCCCTTCGACGTAGCCGATCTCCCAGAAGGCGGAGTCGATCTCCTCGGAGGAGGTAAAGACACCCTGCGTTTTTAAGTGCATTTTGTAAGATGTTACAGGAACAATCTATCTTGTGTGTGAAATAAAGTGCTATTTCTTTTGTCCATGTTAATATGTGCTAGCCCAGTTGAATTCATTTTATCCTCTATGAATTAAATTGTTTTATTACTTAGAATCATTGCGTGTCTTTATGCTTTCTGAAAAGATTTTTCTTTTTCTTCTTAAAAAAACCAAAACAACCCCCCCACCCAATCCAACTCTCCTGCTGTTCTCAAACACAGGGACAGAGGCCGGAGAAGTAGATCTCGCCTTCGAAGGAGGTCCAGGTCACGTGGTGGCCACAGACGTAGGAGCAGAAGCAAAGTTAAAGAAGACAAATTTAAAGGTAGTCTTTCTGAGGGCATGAAAGCTGAACAGGAGTCTTCATCAGATGAAAAGTAAGGCTATGTTTCTAACTTACACTGATTATTCATAAGCTGCAGTTCCACTGATTCCGAGAATGAACTAACATTTGTCTTCATGGTGTAGTCTTGAGTTGTCACCTAAAACCATAGTCATGTCTTTGTACTTGCAATCTTGTCAAATTAGTGTTGTGAGAATCTGAAAAACTTTGGAATTTGCGAAAAGTACCAAGACCCGTTGGCTGGTGGCCAGACCTGGGGGGGGATGTATCAGTATCTTGTGATAATTTTTGTCTGATTACTAAAGCTTACTGCTTGAGGAAAAGCTTGAGTAGCTGAAAGGATTAACTGCTGTCTGCAAATTGTGTTTATATTTCTTAAACATCTGGCTATTCAGTTGTGCAAGAGTATGCATTCTTAATCAAATTATTAAGGAAAGACAATGCTGCAGTGAAAAGGAACAAGGTTTGTTTGTTGTCTTTTAGAAGAGCTCTGTTAATTGTTTGCATTTAAAAAAGAAATATAGAAAGTCCCAACGAGGTACCAAGAGATAAGTTTTCTTTGTAAGGAAATGTAAATATATGCAGTGGGATTTAATACACCATTGCTTTCTGAGTCACTTGAACAGCTATTGTTTAAAATATTCTGTGCTTTGTATGCCAAGCAACTGCACTTGGTAAAATTCAGTAGATAATTATATGTTTATGAAGTTATATTAAAAAATCATGTTTTTGTAGTCTTGAAGACTTTGATTTGGAAGAAGAGGATGAAGAAGCAGAGATAAGACAAAGGAGGTTACAGCGGCAAGCAATTGTTCAGGTACGTGGTTACAGGAACTAATTCTGTGTTTTTAGTGTAAAATGTCAGGGTAAGGAAGGCTCTTTGCCTATTGCTGCATTACAATAGTAGTTCCCATTGCTGTATTTTTCCAGTTAGTTCATTGTAAATGTTAGTCTCTCTTAAATTCTACACTTCTGTTGTCACAGCATTGCTTTTAAAACTGAAATTACTCTTCTGTGAGTAATTTTTTGCTACAGTTAAACATTCTCCGATGGTCTTAAGACATGTTAAAAATATTCTTCAGTTATCTTCATCTGTAGGTTTTCTTTGTAGCTGTATCATTAATATAATAACTTCAGTGTAAGTTATACATCCATTAACCTAACTGGTCAATTTGTTTCAAGTAGAAGTTGTCCTTGTCAGTTTCCAAAACTTTGTGAAGCCACTGCCATGGTTTCCTTTCTAAAAGCATGTGAGCTACATGAACTTCTTGCTCCAGGTAGCAAGGTATCAGTAATCACAGGTGTAATGTGTGATCCAGAGCCCTGAAAGAAGCCGTGGCCAAAGGGGTTGTCATTGTACAGTACAGGTCAGCTGTCTCTTTTCAAAGGTGGGATTTGGCACACAGAGCATAGCAAGCAAAATGCTGTAGTGTATTTGTCTCGTATCAGGTACAAAATCTCTGGCTATAATGTAGTGCTGATTTTAAATAGCACTAAAAATACTGTTCATGGTTTGAGTTTTATGCAAAGCTCATTTTAAAATCCTTCAGAACTATGACTGACCCAAACCATAGAAATTCTTTTTAAAGACTGGTTATACCTAAGGTTGGTGCACGCTGGAAGCAAATTGCAGAGCTGAATTCCCTAAGTGGAAAAACCTCTGGTTCTATTATTGAATAGTTCAACATTGAAAACTGAGTGGTGGCAGCATTTTTTCATCTTAATTTTTACCTTTTGGGGTAGGGAGTGAGATCTATATAATTTCATAGTACTTAAGGGTAACAGAAATTGTAAAGATAATGTTTGAAATTTTTTAATGCTTCTGAAATTTTTCAAAACAAATTAATAAATAGGATTTCTAGTTCAAATTTAAAAAAAAAAGACTCTAAAAGCTACTTTTCTGTACCATAAGACTAATAAAATGGGAAATATTCTAGAATGTAGGATATAAAATAATTAATTTTTCCTCAAAGACTGCATTTCAGTGTTTGAGTGTTTGCATTTCAAGATGGTTTAGTAGTAAATTTGTTGCTGCTGACATTTTGTTGTGCATAACCAAATAGTTAATACTTAGTAATAATCTATTACAGCGATGTAGATGTAAATTAACAGCAATGTAAAGGCCTAAGGAGCACACAGGAATGTTTCAGTCTTATGGTCTGAGCTGGTGCATTGTGACAAATGGAATTTTCAGAAGTTATATCTCATTCTGAAAATAATCCGTTGTCTTTATTGACATAGGTGATTGTGAAAGCAAAGATTAATGTTTCAGCTGAAAGCCCAAACCATTGAAATGGTGGATATGAAAATGTTGAAACTGTGATAAGGTGTAACAGTGAGATTAAAAATTAATTTATTTTTTTTTAGAAATACAAAGGCCAGACAGAAGACAGTAACATATCTGTACCATCTGAACCAAGCAGCCCTCAAAGTAGTACACGGAGTCGCTCCAATTCTCCTGACGACATCCTAGAAAGAGTTGCTGCTGATGTTAAGGAGTATGAACGGGAAAATGTGGACACATTTGAGGCATCAGTGAAAGCCAAGCACAACCTCATGACAGAACAGAACAATGGTAAGATTCTGAAACCTATGAATATTATGCAAGTTATGAAAGCTCAGACACTTGGCTTAGTTTACTTCCAGACTAGGAAGTAGATTGACTTTTTGGATGGAATTTGTGAACATTTTTGCAAATATTACAGTACTTAAAACATAGCATTAAAATAGAGCTTCCTTGTTAGGAAGGACAATATGAGTGGAACATGTTCTCTGTATTTCTAATAGCTCTTAACACAATTTGTGCTTTACATTTGGAAGAACGAATAATGATGTCTGTCTATATCGTTAAGAATTACCCTTCCAAATTTTTGTTTTCACTTAGGCAAGTTGTTTTCTTAGAAGCTTAGTGTAGTCCTAGACTATTTTGTGAGAGTTGGAAATTGTGCTCCTTTTATATCTTTTGTTGGTCAAAGCCACTGGTGACAGAAGAATATAGGTGGGTCTGTAGTAATTTAGAATGATTAAAGCTTTTGAGGGTCACTGATAGTAACGTACCTTGTTGCTGAAATGGGTATTTTCTTTCTCGTCCCCCCTTCATGTATTCTGTTGTACAGCAGTATTGAAATAAATTTTGATATAAAACCTGCCCTGTGCCAGCTGCAGCAAAAGGAATGTAGAACATCTCCCAGCTCACCCTGTAGTATTGAAAGTCTACTGCTTTTTTGGTCTTTTGAAAGTGGATTACTGTACATCTTCCAAGTAGTCAGAGGTGTGTGCAGTTGCTGTGGTGTTGTACTTGAGCTAATTAAGACTGCTTTGGTTTCTGTCTACAGTTTAATTCCAATAGCAATGTTGAACGAGAGGGCTGTGGAGCCTGCCCATCCCTCTGAGGGAGAGTTGCAGTTAGCTTGTATTTGGTGTCCTGCGCCACATGTATCTTTGGGGGCTAAATACACTGTCTCTAGTGAATGCTTCTCTTCAAAGTAACAAAGCTGCACCTCTTTGGTACTGCTATACTGCTCTGTAGTTTATCCTGGCATTCCCTTGAGCTTGTGTGTTTTCAGATTGTTCTGCAACATCAGTGAAAAGAAATGTTTTAGCACTTTCTTTGCATACCGCAAGTTTAGGCTTCTTATGTCTTAACAGACAATGTGTTTTTCATATTTTGTCAAAGCATGTACTGCTCTCTAATTTTGTCTATCAAAGCATAAAAAGATTTAAGTCTTAACTGTGTAAGCATTTTCCACACAGACATGTAAAAAAGGTTTTTAAAGTTACATTCACATCTGGGTGGTAGGATTCTGGGTTGGAGGTGGCTGTAACAGCAGCTGAAAACAATGGGTTTTCTTCCTCTGCAAGAGTAGATTTTTGTTTCTATCCCAACCTCTTAGAGGGCCAGAGTAGTCAGTTGCTAAGAAACTAGTCAACAACTCATTGTAGCTAAGTACAGGTAACTGGAACTAAAAGGAAAATTTAAGGAAGTTTCTAGAAGGTTTTGTAGCTCAAAACAGTGGTATAAACTGCCTCCCCATAAGTGTCAGATGACAGGTCTATACTTTCAAACAGCGTAATCAGCGTGCTGGATGATTTTTCATTCTGTCAGATTTCAGTCTGGTTATTTGGTATGGAAGGGGTTTGTGCATCATGAGACCTGAAGCCTCTGAGCTGAATTAAGTGTTTATTTTTCTCCATTGGCTCCTGAAGGGAGGGTCTCCAATCTGCCATGTTCATGTAAGGCTGCCATAATGTGTGCATGAATGAAATAGTTTGAAGTTTGCTTGCTTTTACTAGTGTGTACTTAATGTATATTTCGTTGCTTTTATCTTATCAACCAAGTAAAATGTCTTTGGGATTTATAGATGATTAAAAGGTGAGAAAGGGATTATCTTGCCCATAACAAAAATGTTTCTCTTTAACATGGTAATAAACATTATTTTTCACCAAAAGCTGCACACTGGGTCCTTTTTGGCAGGATAGAAAAAAACATTTTCCAAAGAAAGAATTTCCGAGCTTTACAACTTTGGGTTTTAGTAAAATATCTCAGCAGATAAACTTGGGTATTGAAAACATGACTGTATTTTTTTATATAGACACATAATAATCTTATGCTTCTTTGATACATTTATATATGTACAAATACAGTCATTATTAGTAGGGAGCATGTAAGTATGTCGCTTTTTTCCTTTCTGCTATGCTTTCTTGAATCTATTATGGGTAGTTTTTCAAGGAGATACAAATTCTTGAGTTGTTTGAAGAACTTAACTAGTCTGAGTTTTATATTCTAAAATGTGAAATATGTGAAATGGTATTTGCTAGAAACATTAGTAGAGCTACCTGTTTGCCAATATACTGATCTAGACTATGTTGTAAAGATAACAAGTGCCAAATAATACTGGCAACAGAATTATCATTTGACATCTTTTTCATATTGAGTAATCTGAATTTCATTTTAAGGTTCATCTCAGAAGAAGCTGCTAGCTCCCGATATGTTCACAGAATCAGATGATATGTTTGCTGCATACTTTGATGTAGGTAATTCTTGGAGATGAAATGTGTGGGGTTTTTTCTGCTTGATTTTTGTTGGAGTCACTGTCACTTGAGGGTTGTGAGAACTTCGATTTGTGAAAGCATGTGCTGTTAAGTGACTTGTATGTTCTTGATCTTTTGGTCAGCCAAGGCAGGCAAAGTGGTTCTTAATTAGTGTTTCTGTGAAGTAAAACCTGCTGAAATTAGTGACACTTTTTGCCAGAGTAAGCAATTGGGAAATTCACCTGCTGTTTGAATACAGTGGCACGTGGTAAAAACATGAATCTATTTGTAAGTTCAACTTTTTGTTACTGTTACCATATGGCAGTGTTCTAAATATCAGCTTTTTCCAGAGATTAATGTTTGGTTAATCAAAAAACATGTAAGATACTGTAATTGGCTAATGATGGTGTGTTGGAGTTGTGTCTGGTGGTTTGTCTGGAGATCTTTTGGGATGAAGAGATAAATTTCCTGGTTTTGTTTTAACACTGTTTCATTGGCTTTTCTCTAAATATGCTGCAGTGACCCTCAGATATTGGCAGTCCAGTGACTGCTTTTGAGACTTTATGTGCCATTCTGTAGAAATCCTCTGCAGTGTTGCTGATGCACAACACTGAGGAATAAGTAAAGACAAGAATTTTCTTCTTAACTTATACCAAAATTAACTGGAGAATTTTTATGGCAGATATAGCATAGGCTGTGTTTTACTCTAGTAACACTGATATCCCTCTGGCCTGGAAAAAGATGAATACTTTGAGGTCTGTGTGTGAGGGTGCATTTTTAAAAGTTTGGAAGTTACAAGTGGGGATTTATATGGCTTGTGAATGAGCAGCCCCCCTTTCCAGAAACTGTTGTTCAATTGAAGATAAACTTTTCTACTCATAGTTTTGAATTTGTGATTAAAATATTGCCCAGTCTGTTAAGAGATGTCAACAGCAGTTGTAGAAGTGGTATGGTAGTTTGTATAACAGTATGAAACAAGTGGCATCTAATGAACAGAAACTCAAGGGTTAAACAGTTGTGTTTTCCTTGCAAATTGCTGTGGTTTTTTACCATAAACTTCCTGTAAATAAGATATCTTACTTAGATGGTCCAAAATATGCATTCTAATGTGACTTACATAAATTCCTTGTGGGTATTAATTGAAACTTTGCCTGTTTATGTTTAATAATAGTTCTGTTGGTTGATCTCATCCTCTTTTCTTGCACTAGTCTTTAGATACTGGTATGTAAATAACATTGAGTTGTTTCTCTCTCCTGCAAGATAAGTGTGTTTGTATTGTGGAGAGAACAGTCTTTCAGTAGGGAGAAAGGGCTTTGGTGAGTAAAGGTCAAAGAAAAATACAGAGCACACAAGCGAAGATGTTACTTTTCTTTTTATTTTAGAGTGCTCGTCTAAGGGCTGCTGGGTTTGGAAAGGACTTCAAAGAAAACCCCAATCTCAGGGATAACTGGACAGATGCAGAAGGCTATTACCGTAAGTTGTGTTTGTTTATCAGCAAAGACAGGTGGAGTGAGGGTGCTGAGTGGAGAAGATCCTCATGTATAAAAGTATTGAAATGTTGTTCTAATGTAGATGTATCCCAGAGCCCTCTCTGCGCATGTAATGTAATGGGTGAAACAAGGATGCAGATTTTAACCTCAGTTTTGAAAGGACTCCAGACTTAAAGAATTATTCTTTGTTCCCCATAATTTCCATAAAGCTAAGTGATACAAAGCATTGTGTACCATGAAATGAAAGGATCTTGCCTATTTACCCTCATACATTGTAATGATAGAGAATGGTTTATTTTTCTTGAAAAATTCTACTAGGTTTACCCCTCGTAACTTGAAGTTGCTTGGTTTTATCCCTCAGGTGTTAATATCGGTGAAGTTCTAGACAAACGTTACAATGTCTATGGTTACACTGGTCAGGGAGTCTTCAGCAATGTAGTGCGAGCCAGGGACATGGCCAGAGCAAACCAAGAAGTAGCTGTGAAAATCATCAGGAACAATGAACTTATGTAAGTAATGGGGTTTTTTTTATGGTAATAAATTATATGGAACAGTTGGAAGTTTTTCATGATGTGATTTGAATCTCCCTTTGTTTCAAGTGAAGATCACAGCTGTGATTCCTGCCTTTTCTGCTAATATGAGCCAGATAATGGGAAGCACTTGAGGACTATGTATCCACTCTTCTTTACAGCTATCACAGGAAGAAGGGTACTTGCATTTTCATCAGGCACTTTCCCATTTGCAAAACTGTAGGGAACAGTGATAGCAAGAAACAAGGTTACAGCTAATTACGAGCCCTACATTTCTTGAGATGGGAATTGTGGACTGTAAAAATTTTGTTTCGATGGACCAAATCTATTTGGCAGGCTGTGGGTTGGATCCCAGTCAACCATCTGCACCTTACAAAAAGATCTCTGTACATTTAACTATTTTTGTATATTTTCTAAACATTTCCATTTATATAAGATACATAAAAAGAGATGGGACTCTCACTGTTAAAATACAAAAAAAAAAGAGGTCTTTCAGAATGAGTGAACATTAACAAGATTTCTTAAACTGTGTCATTTGAGAACTTGACTTGTCTACAATACTCATTTTCACCATCTGCTGCAGTATTTATAGAGTCATTTCTTGTGTCCTCTGGTAATGACAACTTAAATGAAAATCTTTTCCATGTATTTTACCTTGGAAGTTTTAAAAGTTGTCTTACTGTGTGGATAACTGGATTTTAATTACACGAATAAGTATCTAGAAAAGTTTTAAAGGCAAAAGGGAGAGTGATAAGCTGTTTTAGTTTGATGTGTTGTACAGGTAATAAGCTTGGATGTGTAATTGAATCTACAGTCAGTTCAGTTTAAACCTTTTAATACTGTTGTATATGGTGAAGCACTTTCTAAGCAAGTGAACTTCTCAAGTGAGTGCTGTTTGAAATTTGTCACATTACAGGACAAAATCCAGTTTTAGCCTTACATGCAGCTGAGAGTGAGGAGGAAAGGATAAGTAGGTTGCAAAGGTACAGTGAATATCCAGGAATTAAATAAACTTAGCCTGTGTGTAGTCACTGAAGGCAAACCATTGTTGTGATTTTGGTTTTTTAGCTGTGGTACATTAAGTAATGACAGGACACTTCTCATTCCTGGATAATTATAGCCACATAAGTGAATGTTTAAATTTAAAAAAATACTAGAATTTAACTGATTTCTTTTCATAATCACATTTCTCTGTTTTCAGGCAAAAAACTGGCCTAAAAGAACTGGAGTTTTTAAAGAAGCTCAATGATGCTGATCCTGATGACAAGTTCCATTGTCTACGGTTGTTCAGGCATTTCTACCACAAACAACATCTCTGTCTGGTATTTGAGCCGCTCAGGTAAGATGACAAATGTTTGAGGTTCTCTGTAAAACGTAAAGTACTACCGTATGTTCTTTACCTTTCTGGATTTTGCTGTTGTTTTGATACCTTGTTCTAGTGCCAAGATTCAAGAATGCAAGGAACTTTGAAACTAAAAAAAAATTGTCTGCAGGCACAAATTCACAGACTACTGAACTATTTCTGATTTTTTTTTTTAGCATTGTTGTGAGTTTTCAGCCTGGAAAATATTTGAAACCAGATAATGTATTAAAGATTGTTCATCTCACTAGTACTGCTCTTGCTCTTAATGATGTTTTGCCTATGTCAGTATTTGTATTAGTTTTCATAATTCTTCATTTTAAGGGTTTGTATTAAGATGCATTCCCAGAGAGATTCAGGAAATGCTGTGTATTCTGTAAAGAGTACACATATAATAACAGCCTTAAGGAGAAAATTGTTTCAGTGGTTCTTTGCATGCTCACTTTCTGTTCAAGTAATTAAGCTCTCGTGACAGGTTGATTGTAGATACTGTTTTATGGTAGATCAGATATATTAATTGCCTTAGTTTCCGTTCCTACTTAGAGACATCAGTTTTCTGTGTCTGTCATATTTTAAGTTTTGCCATATTTGGGGTCAAGATAAGTTATACACTGAAACAATGCAAATTTTGTGAGATTACTATCATATTTCATTAATAAGCTGTAGAATACATTATTGTCTTGTGCTGCACTATCTCATGATAACACACTTGTACCTTATTTATGTCCAGTTATGTTTTTGTCCTGGAATGATGGCCTTTTTATCAGCTGCTTAAGTCACCAAAAAAAAGTGTTCAACTTTTATCTTTTCTGTGCTTCCTTTTTCATTTATTTCTGAAGAAAATGAGTACAAAGGGTTTATGGTTGTTAAGAAAACACTGTTCATGTGCAAATAAATCCTCTCATATCAATATTGGTTAAAAATACTCTCTGAACTAAGTAAGTTCAGTGTAGTAAGTACACAAGACAGATCTGATTGACCTTTTTATTTCAATTCTGTAGCTCACTGAGTGGAATGTTGAATGCTACATTTCTCAAGTAATATTTAAAGCTAAGTAGTTTGTTCAAGTTTGTCTTAGAATTTAGGAGGCCATTATCAATTTTTCTGTTAAGCTTGTTCCAATTCTTTCTTCCGCGTTTCCCTTAACAGCATGAATTTACGAGAGGTGTTGAAGAAGTACGGGAAAGATGTTGGACTCCACATTAAAGCTGTGCGTTCCTACAGCCAGCAGTTGTTCCTGGCTTTAAAACTTCTTAAAAGATGCAATATCCTACATGCAGATATTAAACCAGATAATATTTTGGTAAGTAACGAATAATTAAAACTCTTTTTTTATATGGTCTGTAGTGTAAAATAAAGTATTTGAAATTCATATCATCCTGTTACTTTAGGTGAAATCAGATTTATTGAAAATGTTAAGGGTTCAAACTTTGATATAAAATGGAATTGTGGTATAAATAGTAAGAAAGGAATACAGCACAGCATCTAAATAAAATCTTTTTCAAACAAACATAAAAAACTCTTCTATATAGAAAGCAGACTTTCCAGAGTAAGACAGTGTCTTACAGGAGAAATACTTGAAATTTTCCCAGCAATAATTGAGAGATGTTCTTGTTTTCTGCAAAATGGAAGTAGGTTGTTTGAGTCTGAATGGAGATTTTATGTGAGTGAGATGATGGGGAAAGGTCCTTAGTGCCTCTTTTCCAGTAGGACATGAGAGCTGCATCAGAGGAATCCAGTGGTTTCCTTTGATTTTTTGGACATCATCTGTGTGACAAACTCAGGTTTTTAATTGATCTAAAATGTTCTCCTATTACTATCTCAGCAGTAAAATCTACTATGTAAGCATGAGATTTGAATAATATGCTGTTTTATAAGTGATACTCTGGATACTGGAGTTGCAAGTCTAAATCCATAAAATTTCAGTATCTGGAATGAAATCTGGGTCTACCAAGGATATTTTGTTATGGGAGAAGTGCATGAAACTGACTATTTTTTGTATTTTGTAGGATCTGAAGACATTAACTCTCACTTTCAGTTTGAGCAAGTTTTATAATTTTCTTAGAATACAAAGAGGATGAAACTTCCAGTTTAAAGGCTGAATGCATTTCCTGCCTCTGACTTAAATGTGTTGTCACTTTTACGGTTCTGTTATCAATTCTGTCCACAGATAGCGCTAATGTATATTTATGTTTAACTTTCAGGTGAATGAGTCTAAAACAATACTAAAGCTTTGTGATTTTGGCTCAGCTTCACATGTCGCAGATAACGACATCACACCCTATCTAGTTAGTAGATTTTATCGAGCTCCAGAAATCAGTAAGTACATTTTGGATTACCTACATCTATCACATACCAGCAAGTGCCAGTATTAGCAGATGAAAGTTTGACTTGAATTTATTCTCTAGTCTTAGCAAAACATGACTCTGGAAATATGATGGCTGTCAAAAATTCAAACTGTGGAGGCATGTTTGTGTGACTCTTCTGTATATTGGTGATCAGCTCAGTGAGAAGTCACTCTGATGGGTTATAGTTATGTTTCAGTTTAGAGGTATTGTTCTGACTTCTTGGCTTTTGCTAGTTTAAAGCTGGTCAGTTTAGGTGTTTAGGTAAAAGCCTCCCTTTCTAAAGTAATGGTACTTTAAAAGCTAAAAGTTTTACGTTCTTCTATTCTGGTGGCTTTTATTCTAAGAAGAGCAGCACAAATGTAGTTTACAAATCAGAATTTTTTCATGTCTTCTTTTGTGATGTTATGTCAAAGTCTGTCTTTATGGAATTAACTGGAATTGCTCTGTTTCAGTTATAGGAAAAATCTATGACTACGGTATAGATATGTGGTCTGTAGGCTGCACATTATATGAGCTTTATACAGGAAAAATACTGTTTCCTGGCAAAACAAATAATCATATGTTGAAACTTGCCATGGATCTCAAAGGAAAGATGCCAAACAAGGTAAGAAAAATAAGTACTTAATATATGAAACGGCTCTAATGAACAGTAGAACATACAGTCTTTGTTCTCCTGGAATTCTGTTTCTTGTCATATACATATTTTCCTAACAGTAAGTGCTATAGACTTTGCTCTGACTCTGTAATTTATACTGATTTAAAATCTTACGAAGTGAAAGTATACAGCTTCTTTTTCATAGATTAAGTATAAAGTGAAAGCAGAAACCTTCTAAGCACTGACCTGAAAAAAAATGCGTAAGTCAATGAAAGATACTGTGTCCTTTTTCAAAGGGTTTGAACTGTATCTTTGTATTCAATCTCCACATCTCTTCCTGTCCTTTTGATATTTTTATTAGTATTAAATTACTCATGTTGCAGTAAATTAATAGACATTGATGTTAATTGTGAAATGTGAAAGACACAGAGCGCTTGCCTGAAACTCTTTCCTCTTCCTCCTTTTCCAGATGATTCGAAAAGGTGTGTTCAAAGATCAGCACTTTGATCAAAATCTCAACTTTATGTATATAGAAGTAGATAAAGTGACGGAAAGGGTAAGTCCTCTATGTGCTAACCCATCACTTTTTCCAAGCTTTCCTACTCTATGGTCTTTCAAATGTACCTTGGCTTCCCAATTAAAACCAAGATTTTTATAAGCTATTAGAAAGTCCTTTTGCTGCAGCAGTGTGGACAGATTACATAGTTATAAAATGGCAAAAGAGATCTTTTCATGATTAGGAAAAATCTAAATTTTATCTGGTATGTATACAGGGTATCTCCACATAATCTATCCTTAAATTACTAATAAAAGAAATTCTGTCTTCATTTTGTAGAAGGACATTCAGTATGATATGGCTACATTGTATGAGGTCACTATTAATTTTGGTATTATTTTGACATACTATATTTAAGAAGAATCACAAAATAGTGGTCAGATGTGGGAACTTTCCATGTGGAGTTCTGTTCTGAGTTAACTGGGATGTTAGTTTCATGTGTGAACCTGTGTTGGTGGCCTCTCCCCCGATAATGTTTTTTCCATTCTTTTCTCTGCACATGACGATTTTATGAGGCTGTATGGGGGCAGGGTGTTGCTGCTCATATACGAGACAAGCCTGCAGGAAGGCTGCTGCTGAAGCTCTGTGAAAGGGATGGATAGGGGGTTTGTGCATTACTTCCGTTCTACAAGGCTGCCATTTCTATGTTTGTAGGAGAAAGTTACTGTTATGAGCACCATTAATCCAACCAAGGACCTATTAGCAGACTTGATTGGGTGCCAACGACTCCCTGAAGACCAGCGTAAAAAAGTGCACCAGCTTAAGGACTTGTTGGACCAGATTCTAATGCTAGACCCAGCTAAACGGATTAGCATCAACCAGGCTCTGCAGCACCCCTTCATCCAGGAGAAAATTTAAACCAGATGAAGAAGTTCAAAGGGTTTGATTAATTAAGATACAAAGACTGAAGAAATTTCACAGCAGTTATTAATGTATATAAACATAAATATTTCCCCTGCAAAGTTGAGGAAGAAATGAATTTGAATTAACATCAAGGCTGATATTTCTTTTAGAAATGTTAGAGTAATTCTGTTTTGTGTCTTATGTGAAAATTTTCACTGTAGAACTGTTTTAATTGCCAAGACTGCACAAAAGTACAATGCTAATGTATATGGTTGCAGTTCGTATATATTATAAAAAGAAAAAAGCATCTGTTATAAAAAAAAAAAAAGAAAAAAAAGAGAGCAGTAATACTGGGTGGTTGATTTGTTTTTAGCAGACTTGGCTTCATTTTCGTCTTTACAAAATGGCCAGCATAAATGCTGTTTATATTCACATTTTCCTAGGTGTGTGTGTGCAGGCCACAGCAGCATGCCCTTGGTGTAGTCAGTGCCGAAGGGGGTCTGTTCCTTCTTGAGCCTGCCCGCAGGGATGGTCTCCTCTTTTAAAGCAGGTTGTGTACAACTTTCAGTACACTGAAGGTAAGCTAACCCATCAACATCACCGGTGTTTAAGCTGTTATTTTACTGGAACAACTGACAAATGAGAGACAATAGCATTGTGGCAGAATTCCCTGCATGTTTGAGAAATGATCTTGTTTTATTTTCTGGCATTGCAACCGTGGCATAGTTACAACTTCTGTTCTGTTCATCACATTTAAAACTGGGAGAGAGCGCACTTGATGGATAGAGCGCCTTCAGTGTACTGTTTCTTATTACTTTAGTTTTTTTAATCAACTTGCTATAGACTTTGTATACATTTTGTTAAATACAGTTCACTATGACATAGAACCAATACTTACAGAAGAGTTTTCATTTAGTAATTACATACATTGGGATCTCATTTGAAAGACCTTATATCTAAAGGATAGATAGACAACATAATGAAATTTTTAACTATTTGTATGTCATTTTGAAAGTGTACTGCTTTATGCTAAAAGTGTTTCATTTGTTCATTGTTTTCATTATTTGTGATCATGTTGTCTTTCAATACAGGCATAAACCTTCCACTCTTGAACAAAGCAGCTGCTTTTTAAAAGCGGTAATTGCTTCTTTACCTTTTATTTCTTTTGTAAATGAAGCTTTTCTTTAAGAAATGTGACTTTAAAGTGTTGTCTCTTGCATAAAACAGTTGACACTTACTTATTGTAAAGTGAAGATTGTTCTGCTGCATGTAAAGTGGACCATGCAGATTTCTGTATGTTTTCAGTATGCATCATTAGATAATAAAGTCTTTTGTGAACAAGGCATTTGTAGCCATTTTTAAAAGAATCTGTCTTCAGTGATGGTAAATCAGGTAATTTGTAAGACCCGCCCTTGCATTTCCTATTAATCGTTTAATTAAAGGGATTATTAAATGTTATGATCTTTGGGAGAGCTATAGGCTATATTAATTGGATATATAATTATCCCTGCTTAAAAACAAAGCAAAACCCCCAACAGATACTGTCTGTCTGCTTTCATTGTAATGAAATTATTCCTGTAGAACATGGGATTAAATTCAGGCTTTAACTAATGTTTGTGCTGTTTTTCTCACTTTTCCTTTTGATGGTGCTGAAAGAGAAAAAAGGAAAGCGAGTCACAGGCCACTCAACGCCTACTCCATGGGTCTGATTTGCTGAGACACCAACTTCACCTTCCTAACAAGGTTATTTCTGACAGCATGTGTAGATAAACATTTAGCAACAAGTAAAAAGAGCTTGAGACAGTTGAATTGGTTATACAGGGTGAGGAAAACAGAAACAACTTTTGCAGGTCCATACTGCTGTTTTAATGTTCTCTTTGACGATGTTAAGAAGTTCATCTTTTCATTTTTTATTAATATATTCTGACAGGCTGTGAAAACCCCACTGGTTTCACATTCTTTATAATACTTTGAACTAAGAAGGATTTTTGTATTCATCTAGGTACATAATGGCAACAGTCATGCACTCTTAGTGCACTCCAGAATGAGGAAAAATGCTACAAAGCAGGTCACTGCTGGTGGGGAATACCCCACCGAGGAGGTGTAATGAACTAACTACCAAAACAAGCAGGAGATGGGTGCTTTTGTATACCTATTTGGAACCTTCAACCTGTCTCTTCTCTGAATTTATATTGTAAAGTTCCTAATAAAAAGCAATCTCTTCCTGTTTCTACATATTGAGGTATCTTTTTCATACAGGAAATGATAGAAGTTAGCTTTCATGTTTACTGAAACACTAGTTGCTTGCTAGTTAAATACAGCAAGTATGACTTGCACTTTTACAACATAGGCAGCACTTCTGAGGGCACTTTTACACAGATGTAGTAATAGCTTATTCTTTCTGTTGCTTTGTACTTTATTAATGTAGGAATATGAAACAATGAAATGAGTTGGTGATACAGAAACAAAGCAGTAGAAAAGATGCCCCTTAATGCCTACAGAATTGTTTTAAGCTGTTCTGGAGAAGCATAAAGTTGCTCGTTTACTTGTTCTTTGTGTTGTAGGTGCAGCTCAAAAGAAGATGAAGGCTACCAGAAGACATGAACAAAGGTTTCTGTCCTATAAAAGATATGAAAAATATTCTTCATCTAGTTCTGTCTTAATCTTGCAGTTTCCAGCATTTCAATTTAGAGTTGATTAACACTGCTGCATTACTGATAATTCTTGAAACATACTTGCTGTATTAAAATTTGTTACGTAGATTGTTTTGTTTCTGGCTGAAGAGATTTTTAAATTGTAATTAAATGTAGGTAAACTAGCATTATTCTTTAAATGTAGTTTTCTTAAAACGATAGATTGAGCCTATTACCAATTTCCTATTACCAAAACCTATTACATTTAGGAAAAAAAACCTGGGCCATTATATTTCATTAAAATAAACATGTTAACCAGTAAACATTTAAGCAGGTGATGCACTTTTTTCTTTAACTTCAGTAGGTTCATAATTTCTTTCAATTCTGTCAAACTTAATTATCCATGCAGAGAATAGCTGACAAGGGGTTATTTGAAAAAAGTGGATTTCAGTCCTCCATCCAGCTGATAATTTTTGCTGACAACAGTAGAAAACTCTAGTTCTGGCTTCAAAAACCTCTGGACTTGTGGATTTTTTGACACCGTTAAGGCCCCTCTCCAGTTTTGGACAATGCCTGTCCCTGTAGCCTGAGGTCTCTGAGGAGAGTAGCTGTGGCTGCCACTACAGTCAGCTGAATTCTCATGGTTGTGGCTGGGTGCAAACAGAACAGCTGTGCAACAGAGTGAACAATTTCTCAGCTCATCTAATAGGAAGGATAACTTATCTTTTCCTCCTGAGCACAATTTTTTAATTTATGTCTTTGCTAGAGGTCCTACATACAGGAGGTTTGGCCAAATCTACTGTGCTGATTCCTGTTTCCTTCTCCCTCACGGTGACAAGGAGCTTCACATTTAACATACTCAGTTTTCCAAGCCTTCAGAAAAAAACAAGATTCCAGCCCTGTGGAATTAGAATGTGTTTCTATTACCTTGGTGTATACTACTTAGTTTAAAAATTAGTTACTGTTCAAGAGTTTTTAATAGAAGATAATGATTCCTTTAAAACCTTTTTTAATAATACTTTATCTCCATACTTAGGGTAAGTGGCATTAAACCTCTGAAGAACCTTTATGTGTATATTGACCCCCATACAGAAGGCAGACCAGACTGTGATACTGCTGGAGACAGAGGGATCTTCTACAGCATGTGTAAAGTTGTAATGTGGATGGAGGATGTTGAGAAGTGGCAATTGCTTGAAATTAATAAACTATGCTTAAAACTTGCCTTCATCCTGTCTTCTGTTGTGCCTGCATTTCCTACTGCAAAGCTGTGAAATGTATGAACAGTTTTAAATGCACTAGAAACTAAGTGTAGGTCTTTGAATGGGGTTGTCTCATATGTCAGAGGCATTAGAGAATCTCTGGGAAAAATCTTCCCAAATATGTAAAGTGGAGCTTTTGTTAAGTTGCCTCTGCCATAGTTGTAGAACCCTCCTCAGCACCAAAGATTTAATATGAATTCACTTTTGCATTCACTGTGCCTTTCTTGTCTTTTATAGCAAGGTATTAACCTGAATTGAGTCAGGGGATGAAAGAATTACATTGTATTGCAGTGAAGGGAAGGCATATATACTTAAAAATTAATCTTTATTAGGAAAAGAATTGATGGGGAGTAGCAGCAGTAGGAGGGAATGTGTGTTTTCATTTATTAACTTGTAAATTATCACATTATTAAATGTATTTGTGTGTGGGTACAGAAGTGAGACTTGCACATGTGTTCTACACTTCTGTGTCTTAGTTTTGTTCATCTAAGTACATGGATAATTAAAACTTAATTTTAACTTAGGATAATACTCTAAATGTAAAACCTTGGCCTTCCTTCCACTGTATATCTAATGAATTCTTCACTGTCTTATTTCCTCATGGGCAGGTATAAATGAATAGCCTGTATCTGATAGAGTAACTGTTGATGAAATGAAAGTGAGACTGCAACAAAAGAAACTAGAGAGGGGGTCCCTGAGGATACCTGAAGTACACCCAGTCTGAAGAATGGGACTGATAGTAACTACCAAGACTAAAAAGCAAAGAAGATCTCTACAGCTTTTAAAAGAAAGGAGTTGAAAACAAAGGTTACTGGGCACAAGAAGGCAGAGAAGAAAGCACTCTTGATTGCCAGTAACGTGTTAAAACCCTAATTCTGTATTATTAGAGGAAATGGACCTTTTCAGACTCTTAGTGAAACTCTGCCATGTTCAAGTCTGAGAGGCAATTTAAACCTGCAGCTACACTGGACCTTTCCCTTTGGAGAGCCAGATCTGTCACAGGATCAGGCACAAGCATAATTTTTTAGAGGATGCAGTTGAATTCACTGGTGAAAAGACAGGTAACCACCTTAAGTAATCTGTTTTAGCAAAAAAAGGGTATTTAATAGTCTGGGTTTGACACTCTGCATATTCACTTTTTAAATAGCTCTTAACTACTGATTGCAAAACTCATCTAAAGGGGACAGTTCAGATATTCTACAAATCTTTCTCCTGTGTTAAAACAAAGCTCGTCCTAAAAATGTTATCCAGAGGAGATACTCCATGTAAGACAACCTGACATTTGGGCTGCAGCTTTTCCATGGGAAGGAACAAGGTTTGCTCAGCTAAAGCAAATCTGACCTGCATACCATGGTTATTTGTGCATCTGCTAGACAGCTAGGAAGGCAACACACAGAACTCTGTAATTTCATAAAGTTTACTTGGGATTTAATATCCAGACAAATCAGGCCAGCTGGGTTAAACTGGTAAAGGTGTGTAACTATCAGCCTCTTGAATGAAGATGCAGCATCCTGGCTGAAGGTGAGGACTGCTTGCAACCAGTGTTCCTTTGGGTGATCTCCTACACACAGAATAATGACAGTTTGGTCATGGTGAGTTTTTAAGTTAAATCTGAAATGTACAGATTGCCTATCTGTTCTTTTTCTCCCCCCCAGGAGGCTTAAATCTGGTGGAGCAAGTTCAGGCATAGAGGTTCCTTCCTCTTTTACAGAGAACATGCAGCACTCTCTGACAGGGTAGGAAAGGGGTGGTTTCACAAGTTAACCCAAATTGGTCTGCAGCTCATTAAAGCTAATATACCACATCCATTCTTATTTGCAAGTAATTTGCAATCTATTTATGTTTATAAGGCCTTAATAAAAAACCTGAGCTGTGCTTACATGAAAATCCCATAAAATGCCTAGATCAAAATCCCTTTTTTCTTGGGGGTCTTCTTTAAAAATAATCCAGAAATCCTCATTTCCTGTAGTAAATTACAGAGTAGTTGAATACATGGAATTGAGAGCAATTTAGGACATCTCACAGACAATCTGCTCCAAAGACTGCAACTATTCCTGTGTAACTGACTTCCAGATTTGTTCCAGACTCCCACAAGAAGGTGCACACCCACTTTACCTTCTCATGCTGCTAGGGCCAGGGAGGGTGAGGACCTTTTCTGTACTGTTCCTACTGGATTCACAACATGTTTTTTATTTTCTAGTACACTGATCATAGAACAAAAACATAAACCAAGACATCAAAACACAAGAAACATTTAGACTTCCCTCATGTTTCCCAGCTGGCCCTCAGTAACAGAAATTTGACTGTGGTAAAGCAGAGTCTTGTTCAGAGTATGTGCTGCACAGTTATGAATTAAAAGCTATCCAAATGTCCACAACATAGCTAGATACCAGGCAAAATAAATAAATAAACCAAAAATCACAAACAACAGTCTGATTTTGGTCTAAAAATTGTTCCAGCTCGAATCTCATTTTTCCCATAACCATGAGCAGTCCAGTGCCCTGTGATGAATACCATGTGATAATACACTGGCCAAAAGAAAATAAAGTGTTATCAGGGTCTTTATCTGCAACAGGAATAAAAGAAATGAACTGTGAAAGGCACAATGGAAACTTGATTGGTTTGAACTGATGTTGAATGCAAGGGGCAGGAGTTTAAAAAAAAATTTAGTGGCTTCTTGGTTTAAAATCCATCACAGAGATAAAGTATTATCTGTCTTTGCTGAGCACTCCTTAAACCACGGGACTTCCACAGGGCTTTATGGAGTAGGGAAAGATGGAGTGGCAGAAGCCCCCATCATGGTTCTCCCAGTTTCTAGTTGAGCAGAGACAATCACACATAAATCCATTGCTTTCCTGATTTACTATGGAAGGAGAAGGCACACCTGTTACGAGATTGTCCTGTTACAGGAAAGGCAATAATACAGACATTCTTCCTAAATCTTTTCAAATACAGAGTTTGCAAAAAACTTGCAAAAGCATATTGAAAAAAAAAAAAAAAAAAAACCTTCCAAAACCTGGCAATGTGCTCTCTGCTAGCTATAGCACTTAGTAGCAAAATTTGGGAGAATTCCCCTCCCCACCCCATTAGTATCACCTTTCTCTATGTTTTCCAGCAAGAGCAAAGGGAGAGCACACCCTCAGAGAACTATGAGGTAAGGGCAGGGTTTGGGAAAGGGAAATGTTTAATAGAACAGGTCTTGGGTTCTTACTTCATATTGCAGAATTTGTTTGTCCTTAATGGGTAGATTAGCAAGAACTAAATTCAAAACAAACCTATTTAGGGTCTGCTAAAAAGTTAATCATTATTGAAATTGTTCTGAGGTAACAATTTTAGAGCAATTATGTCCATTCTTGGGGTATCTAATTGCAGCATTGCTAGACAATAATTTAATTGTTAGTAGAATCATCAAAAGAAAATACAACAGTAGTGGTAAGAGTGGAAAGGTGCTTCTCTTCACTGAAATTTATCCTTTTGATTATGAACAATCCAGCTCATGATTGTTAAAACTTGGTGTTAGCCATGCATTTTATAAGATATTGTTTTCTTCTGACATCCAACTCATTTACAAACACAAACACTCATTTACATTTACAGTCAGCAAAAGCAGCAGCAGCAAATTCTTTCTTTGTGCTTTTCCAGGAAAAAGTACATGTGAAGATCCACACCATTACCACACTTGGATTGTTTAGCAGAACCTAAACCTAACCTTGTGATATGCAGGGAGTAATGGTTTTAAACTGAAGGGGAGAGCAGGTTTAGATTGGATATTAAGAACAAAGTCTTTTACAGTCAGGGTGATGAAACACTGGAACAGGTTGCCCAGAGACGTGGGGGATGCCCTATGTCTGGAAAATTCAAGAGTATGTTAGATGGGGCTCTGAGCAACCTGATCTAGTCAAAGGCATCCCTCTCATTGCAGGGAGGTTAGAACTAGATGATCTTTAAAGGTCCCTTCCAGTCTAAACTCTTCTGTAATTCCTGCAGATCCCAGTCTATGCCCTCTCACTTTAATAAGCTGATGACTGCTGTTGAGTGTTTCAGCCAATTCTACAACCCTACAACTGTGATTTAATTTAGATCCCATTTCCTGGAATTGTTTATTGCAGCTGTGTAGCGGAACAGCACAAAATCCTTGCTAACCTTAAATGACATTCACTTAAACACCAAGCAGGTCACACCAATGAAGGAAATCAGACCAATTTGATACTGTTTGTCCTTGACAAAATGTTTTGTTCTATTACTACTTGGAGATTTCCAAGAAATTCTCTCCTCTAATTTTCTGCACTTACCTGTACCTTCTTTTACTTCTTTTACAATGGCAGACCTTGATAAAAAAAATGGCATTCTGTACTTGTATCACAAAAGAACTGCAAAATCACACATTTTCAACAGACCAGTTGGATCTGTGGAACAATATGGCCAGAAGTTGGCTTTTGTTGCTCAGATGCTTAAAAAAGAAGTTTAAAAATGTTCCACAGTCATCACTTTAAATGTCAAAATGAAATAGAACAATATTCAGCAGTGCTGTGAGATGGCAAAAACATTCCTTCAATGCAAATTGCAGCAACTGAGAAATGTTTTGTTAACTTCTTTTAGGTATACTGTTACAAAGTCCATGGAATTTCTGTCAGTATTTTAATTCCTGTTTTTTTAAGCTATGCAAATCTTTTACAGATTTTTAAATTAACATTCATATAAATAAATAAAGGTTTCCGTATTTCATATCTATAAAGTCGTTACACTACTTTTAACTAAAAGACAAGGTAAAAAATACATTTGCCATAGATATTTTACTGGCTGAAAGACATGAAAATCTGCACATCACTAAATGTTAATTAAAGTGAACATATTTCATATCCCTCATTATCATGAGGGATACAAATTGGAGATATCATTATCTGTGTATACATTCAGGGAAAACAAGGTAAGTGATAATTCAAAGTTCAGGTTGGAGTCCTCAATCTGCATAAACTTTTCCTGTGAATTAGAATACATAGTGCACAAGAAATGTTGCTTGAAAGTACGGACGTGGTTCTTGCAGTTCTAGGATCTTAAAATGAATTGGAAGAGAAAGCCCAGTACCAATAAGAGATAAACAGCCAAGCAAAACCTCCCTTCCTGCTGTCTCCTACTTCATCAATAACTAAAACCAACAATCAGACAGAGAATAAAGATTAACTACTGAAGAAATTATACTAATAATGGGGTTAATGAATTGTATATTTAGATGTCTACAAGCATCTTCAGAGTGCAACAGACTAATATGCTCAAGAGAAGACCCAAGGCTATTATGGAACATACTGGTTTTTACTTCCCAAATGCCCTTCCTTAACTTTAATGACAAAAAACTTGACATTAATTAATAAAAACGTGTTGAGTGCTCCAATTAGAAAGTACATAATTACCTGTTGATATTTAATTCCAGAGTGCTAACATGTCATTACATGCATTGCTCTCCCCTGTTTGGCCTGAGTCAGTGCCTATGACATGCACTACTCAATTTAATTTGATATAATTATTAAAACATTATTTTACTTGATCAGAACAATTTTACCTTCATTTGTCTTCTTCCAGGCATAAAACATTAATTCTTTTTTTATATTTTGAGTTAGCTAAAATAAGGAAAATTTTGTTCAAATATCAGAAGTTTGTTTCACAATAAGCACAAGGAATATTAAACAAAACAGGGTACCTAATTTATTTGGCCAACAAAGTTCACCTCTGTTATGCTACACTGATGTTCAGATAACCTCAAATTTAGCAAAAGGTCCACAAGAGTTCTGCAAAAAAAAAGAAAATCAATTTGAGATATAGTGCATGTGAAAGCACTTCTCAGAAATTATCGACTTGCCTTTTTCTTTTGATCTTTTACTAGAAAATTTTAACCTGCTACAAGTGTGCAACTTAGTTTCAGGGAGCTGAATTTGGCTTTTAACATACCTCAGGTGCTGCATCTGCATGAACAAGATGGGGATTTTAGGAAGGAACAAAGGTTTTGGGCTTGCTTTTTCCTCCCCAGGTTTTACATGTTGCGTTTTAAACCTACTCCACCTACTTATGGCTAAAATGTATTGATACCCATTGATATTGATATTACATATATGTTACAGGCAATACAGAGTGCATTTTAATGTTTGCTCGCTTGCAAATCGAAGAAAATCTTCAAAGAAAATCTTGCAAATGGAAACATTTTTCTTGAATTCTACAAGATTATATAACATGCACAATTGTCTGTAAGTACCCAGGAAAGTTTCTAGGCACAGGAAACCTTTTAACAATGACCATAGTTTAGTTTCTCATCATAAATTCTAACCTGTTTGAAATCTTTATGTCCTTGTTTAGATCAGAGATCTATTTACATTACTATATCAGCTAAAATGCACCACCACACATTACCTTCATGGAAGTGTTCACATCCAGCTGAAACAAGGGAGAGGCACTTCAACAGAGCACAGTTGTTATGGATATTCACTGTAAATTCAACATTAGAAACACAAAAGCTGGCTTCATAATGCAGCCTGGAAATACTGAGTGTTATCACTTATAGGCAGAGTTTTCTGGGTTCTGACAGACTTTAGATTTCTAATTGTTGGTCTCAAATGTCAAACAGGTGTTGTAGCAGTAACTATAATGAACATAATGAATGTTGCAGGTCTCATCAGTGTAAGCTTAGAACACCTTATTTTCTGAAACTTGGTGCAGGTTTCTTGCCTCTAGCATTCATGTGGTCCATTTGATTATTTACCTGTGATTCTGTACAAACACAGAGGCAGACAGTAGGTGTGTGTATAACTGTGCTAAGCAGGACCTGAATCCTATTGTACATTGCACCCCCATTAGGAAAACGGGCACCATCCAACAGTGATACCTTGGAAGGGAACAAACAGGAACACTGATGTAAGTATCACAATCTAATTATAGACAGAATTAATAAGTGACTGTATTTCATAAAAATTATCCAAAGTTGCTGCTTTGTTGTATGGAGCAAAGAGAAATTGTCTGAAGAGATTAATCAGACTTCATTGTTCTTAATACCAGACACCTATAAAATGTGTATAAATTACTAAAGATGCTAATTTGAAACAAACATTTTGTGAACATGAAAGGTATGAACTCTCTAAGTTATCTGAGACATTGATTTAACTTTTCCAAAAGTTAACCAAAACCAGTTAAGCAAAAACCAGGAGTTCCATTCCCTAGAGGTAATGTTGATTTACTCTCATCACTCACAGAGAGCAGTGGTTTATCTCTCACTGCTGTAAAGGGGTATGCTGGCATGTACCGATCAAGGCATCCCTGTTTCTGCTATTTCCTTCACCAACAGGTAATCATGGGCTGCATTTTCCCATGAGGAAAGCAAACATATCACACTTTTCCCCAGAAAAGGAGTCATATGAAGCAATTAATGGAAAAATACATTGGAGATTAGACCCACAAAACTCAAAACAAACTTTTGAGTTGAATGTGAAGCCAAGTGAATGCTTTTTTGTAGGATTTTGTAGGATTATTACAATAATAGGGCTCCCAGGAACTACTTGCCCTCTCACTCAGGATGTTTCACAGAAAGGATAAGAATCATCACAACAGTAATTAAACATTTCCATTTATTTTTTCGTTAATACAGTATTTCTTTCCCCACAGACACATAAAAAGATATTTATTGAAGAGCTATCAAAATAGAGTGCTATAGAAGCTCTTGCTTCTTTTGGAAGACAATCTGCTTTAGTATTATTCAGAAACATCACTGATGCCTACAGAATAATAAACCTTTTTCCCCAACCTAAATATCCATAATGGATCCAAGGCACAAAGCAGTGTAGTAATTTTGGGAATCAGGTTTAACTTAGTTCTCAGAACAGAGATATACCACATGAAAAGGTATAAGAATTACTATTTGAAGAGGAAAAGTTATTAATGATGAGGGCAGATTAGGCTACTGCCAGATGGTGAATTACTCTATTGATGAAGATCAGAGTTTTGATTTCTTCTGGAAAAAGCTGACAATAGCATTTACACATTCATCAGACAACCACCTCTCTGTCAGCACTTCACACTCTCTGCTGTTGACTGCATGGAGCTTCTCCTTTTCCAAACTTCGTAACAGCTGCTTGGATACTGCCAAGGACTGGAGGAGAAAGAGAGGAACATTAGGAAGGTAAGTTTTCTATACTTTAATGCTTCAGGAGATAATACAAACCCCACACTAGAATCCTAACCCAACTGCATTAAGATCAGATCTCTCAGCTTTTAGTCAACCTTTTTGCTGGAAGTATTTATTGCATTTAATTCCCCAGACTGCTAGTAAGGTGGAGAAGGCTCGTGGGAAGCAAACCAACAGTCACCTAAGTGCTCATAATCAGAGTAGATGGGCAAAAGAAACAAAACCCACTCAACTGTCTGCAGTGTCAAATGCCACCCACATTATCAGCAGCTGGCACAGCTGTCTCCTCCTGTCCAAGGTAACACAAGACCACCAGCATAAATTAAAGCCACCTGGTGTCATCTTAAATAACCAGAGTGCACACGCTGTAGCAATATTGCAGAACTAGTGGTAAGATTCTTCAGTATAAACTACTGCCAAAATAAAAGCCTATGAGAAGCCACCCAAGGCACTCAAAGAGACACTGCAGAGGTGGACTAATCAGTTAATTTGTAAGGCTTTTCAGCCACTGCCTCTCTGTGGACAGTGCACTGTCTTAGATGCAGACAGAATAGAAGGATCTGTTTCCCAGCCGCAGAGGGACAGATCTGTGCTTGAAGGAAAATATACTGAGCCTCATTATTTCGATTAAGGATAAAGTGAAATCAAGTGACAGGATAGGTTTGGCAGAAGAACTGGGAATGCTACAGGCTTACAAGATGGAGAGAAATTAAAAATACTGACATTCTTAGGGAGGCTTGCATAAGCTTCTAATCTTGCCCAAACTTCCTTCTGAAAACTGCTGTCAGGGAAGACTTCAGTCACAAGTCCCTGGGCACAGGCTTCTGCTGCAGTCAGCTTTTTATTGAAAAGCAACATCTCATTTGCCTATATGAAAAAAAATAAAGCATGATTCAACAAGACACAAAACTTGAGTTATCTGACAGGGAAGCTGTATGCTTCCACATCACGATCATTTTACTCTCTTGCTTGTTAATATTTGCCCTCTGAAAAGAACACAGAATAGATTATTATTATGAATATTATTATTATTATTAAGGAACATCCAGATACAGTCTGCTTCAAAGGCCCTGCTCAAGCAGGGTACTCAGTCCCACCATCCAGGCTAAATGAAGAGATTAAGCAAGTTTCACACCCAGAATCAACCCCTGGGCTTCATCACTAGGGACTGGCCTACAGCTCCTGCTGTTCACTAGGACTGTAAATGTCTTTTTGAGCAGAGCTCCAAGGTTGCAATCTGAAATTACCTCTTCATAAATGTGTTTGTTCACTTTTGCAGTGACTCCAAGATTTCTAGAACATGTACTGGCAGGCTGTGTCTCACTGAACAGACTACTGTTGGTACTGGGATGTCTATGAAGCACTTGCTCTGCTCTTTATAGATTTAAACCTTGCTCAAAAAAATACATTATATTAATGCATGAAATATCAGATAAGTATTTAAAACTACCTAGATTTTTTCTGTGGGATATCAAAAGAAACAAAAAGGATTTATGCTGTTCTGAGAAAAAAAAAATCTGCTCTCTCTCTCTTCTTCTTTTTTTTTTTTTTTTTTTAACTATTATTTAGTTTCCTTATTTCTAGTATAGACAGAGAAATTAAGAGTATGGACAGAAGACCACATTTGCTCCCATGGTCAGAGGATACCAACATACAACAGTCAGACAGGCAGTGCAGACATTCTTACCTTGGCTAAGCCCATAATTTTTGGAAACAGGTAAGAGGAACATCCTTCTGGGCTTTGCCCAAGTTGACTAAATGGGCTGTGAAACGTAGCCTGGAAAAAAAAAGAACAAAATAAAGGAAACCTTACACGAGAGCATGGAACTGAAGTACTAGGATTTCATTTTCATTTTAAATATTCTACTGAGACAGCGTTCACAAAACACATCTGAATTACTACCACAATAGGCTTCAAATACCATCTGGTAACATTGCTTCATTCTCTCAATGCACTCCAGAGCTGATTTTGTATAATTCCATTCCCACATCCAACAACCCTATAGATGAAGTTACATTATTTGAATATAGCACTTAGGGGAACTAATGTGTATGTGCAAAACCTTTACAGAAAGGATGTTCACGTACATTTGCCTTAAAAGTTATTAAATACATATTCCAAATAACTTAGGAGGCAAAAATGCTTTTTGCCTTTCTGAAGGCACACCAAGTTTACTCTTCTCCTGAAAAATTCAAGTTCCTGAATCTTCTTTTGCCAAATTTTAAGCAAATCTAAAAAGAGCTTGTCCCAGAAATGCAGCAAGGAGTCATACAAAATAATACCATAATTACAAGTTAGAACTGAACAGTGAACAATCTGTTAGAACAGAGAACAATCAACTTTGAGAAGGCTTCAGTAAACTTGAAGGTAATAGGAAAATTGTCACAAAGGATAATCTAAGTGAAAGGCTAGGTTAAATCCTATAGAAATCCTCCAAGAACTGTTACCAAGGGCTTAAGCAAAAGCTGTCCCATTGCAGGTAGGAAGGTACTAGCAGGCTCTAAATAATGATCTTGCCATGGACTTTAAACACAAATATACAGAAAGTATATGTCAGACAATAAGTATGCAACTAATATAAGCATGCAGAGATTTTTAAAAAACCCACAAGGCAAAATAAAGATGCATTTATCAATTATTAGATACATATAACCAATAAAAGGAAGTTCAGGTATGAATTTCAAGCCATTCAAGAAAGAAGGATAATGTTAACAGGACAAAACATTGTGTGTATTTGGATTAAACTTCAACTAAATCTATACAAACTCATGGCTATAAGGAGATGATATGCTGAGGGCCAATGACTAGACTTCCAAATAGTCTTAAACAAAATGAGAGGTATGAGTAAGAAGATACTGCTGATGGACAAGTTAAAGTTTGTCAGGAACAACTTGGTATGTAGCATGTGATACACAAAAGGGAAAATTGTTTTACTGGCAACTTTGCAGTAAGGGATCCAGGTGTTAGTTCAGATCACAAGTATGTAAATCAAATAACACCATGGGATGTCAACTTGGAAATACAGCCTGCAGAATGTGGAGAAATTCTGCTTCATTTCATGTCAGTAAACATGAGCTGGAGTGATGTGTCCAGCTTGTACCACTATGCTTAAAGAGACAGAGCAAATGGAAGGAGTCCTGAGGAATGTGACTGCAGGTCACATGAGAAAAACTGAACAAATGGCATCTGTTCAGCTCAAACAAAGGAAAAGACTGAGAAGAGAAGGTAAACCTGAGAGGTATCTAATAGGCTAAGTACACCAATGGCTAAGGCTGTTCTAAGGGAGGATGAATATAGACTGTTCTTTAAACTGAGGAACAAGGAAAAATAGGTTCACCCTATAACAAAAAAAGATCAGATGAGAGGGGTGAAAGAGGAGAAGCCAACATTTTTCTACTTAAAAAAGAGATCTATGGGCCATAATTGACTGACTAAATCATGTACATTATACAGGCATATGTCAGGAGTGACACAGTGATCAGTGATCTGTAATGAATTACTTCAGCCAGTTACTGAACTTCCAATTCCATAATAAATTTTTGCTTCCCTTTCACACCTAAAAGGGGCCTAACAAACATCATTTCACACCAGCTTAGAAGGGAGGCTCTTAGAAAAGAGCCTGTAGGCTGGAGTCAGTAACTTGATAAGCATAACTACAGCATTGGAAATTCCATGCATGTTAACCACTGGCTGATGCACTCCTTTGCTGGTCATTAATATAGGCAGGTGTTCCTTGATGTGATATACAAAGCCTTTAGACTTTTCTGAAATGTTCTTTTCTTTCAGATTACCCCAAATCAAATAATATTTAATAGAGAATGAGGCTTTAAGACTGACTTGGGATGGGCCATGTACTTACCCTGTCAGAAGCATAGACAAGGTCACACAAACCAAGGACAGTTACACAGATTCCAATAGCTGGGCCATTTACCACTGCAATCAGTGGTTTAGGAAAATCAATAAAATGACCCACAAACTCTCTAGAGAGAAGGGAAAACAGAAGATGAAAGATGTAAGGGACACATCTCAAAGTGTTTTTCATCCAATATAAACAAATTGCAGAACATGTAATTAGACACTGTGTAACAAAACCCATGAACTAGATAGAAGCTATGTAATGTATGGTTTTTGAGCCTTTCAGAAAAGAATTCTGACAAAATAAGAACTATTTGAAACAGCTGCATTTCCTTAGCAACTAGGAATCAAACATGTACATGTCAGCAGAGCTTTCCTAGTTCCTGTGATCAAGTTATGGAAGTGTTTTCCTCTTCAGCTACAGTTGCTGAATACAACTCACTGACAAGACCCCTCTGCCTACACATCCATCCCAAATCCACCCATGGGATGGCAATTCCCTTCACAGACTGTTATGCAGTTTCCACCAATGGCAAGTACCTAAGGAAACCATCCAATTCGCAAGCATCTCTCAGATGCAATTGTAATTGTATTCTCTTTACAGAAGTAAAGGAAAGACAAAATCTGCTTAAGGGAAAAAGATAAACAGACCCTTCTGTGAGATGATATCCCTGATCTACTTGGCCTTAGAAAATAAATTAATTTAACAGGTAAATTAAAACTTAAAGGCAGAATCAGTTTCCCAGAATTACTAGGCAATTTTGAACAAGTTCATTACACCTGTCTCTGTACAAAGAAATCTGCTAGTGTAGGTATTGGGGCATTTCCTGCTAGTGTAGACACTGCTGGATATCAAAAACCCCATTATTTTTTTCATATACAGTTAAAACAATGTTTTTGCCATTGTACCTGTATGCATTTTGAGGACTAAACAAGGAAATCAAGTCTTTAGCATCACTGAACTTAAAAAGATTTCTAATATGCATCTATTTATTTCATACAATTAATACCACTTTCTCCCACACAATCTTTGTGTTCATGCACATGGTGAGCTCTTAGACACAGCCACCTAAAGCGATGAACTGTAGCATAACTGGGTCTCTCCTGTTGTGTTTTCTAACAATGCCTGCAAATTACATTCTTCCCATTACAGTAACTTATGCATATATGAAACCAAGGTGTTGTACTTGAGTAATACTGCTCCATCTTTTGCCATCTTCTCCATTTCACCAGGCTGGACATTGGTGAAATTATTCAGATCATTTCCACTACTATAGTAGTCTCCATTTCCTGCAGAGAACACATAGGAGTAAATGCACCAATGGTTTCTGAGTAGGAAAGAGAAGAGAAGCTTTCATTTGTTACGTTTACAAAAGAATTTCATCCTAAGTGTCTAATAACATTAAGTAATTAGAGAGATTTTCTCAAAGTATACACAATATCTTAAAGAACATGTAGGGCTTAAAAGTAAGTTTTGACTGTCAATTTGTTGGGAAAAAAGCAATCAGTAAAAAGCCAAAGAATGTTAGCTGTGAAATATTTGATGGAGAAAAATAATCATCTTTTTTGGTTTTTTTGTAACTGTCAGATGGAAAAGATGTTTTATTTCTTCCCTTGCACACTTTCTTAGGGCTTCTTTTCTGTCAATTTGCAACCATGCAAACAATTAGATATGAGAAACTTTTTTTTTTTTTTAAACAGGACAATGGAAATGTAAGTTGATGCATCTCCCTTCACTCACCTTCAAAAACTGATGAAGAAACAAAAAGCAGACAGAATAACCTATTTAATATGTGGTAGAATTTCATATTTTTATGATCTATTTAGAAAAAGGCATAGCGGTCCAAGGATAAGACTGACAGCACTGCACTGACATCACTGTACCAGAAGATGGATTCTTCAGTAAGAAACAGATAAGCTGGAATTCAATGTATAAGTCAGTTTGAGGCACCACCAAAAAAGCAAGAAGCATTTAAAAGCTGACTGCATAACTCAATTGCCTAAAACACCCCATGTTCCATGAGGACATTCACAGGATGGGACCTGCTTTACACTGCAGTGCTCTTATTCACTGTGTGAAAAGGAATAGAAAGGTTTTGCAGAGGTGTTTGCTGTTGACTCACAGCTATGTAATGTGTTAGACTTTCCAGCTTCAGCTGCGTGAATCGCCTTTCTTATCTTGTAAGGGCTGTGGTGCACAGTCATTGCTACAGAAAGGAAATCCAGAAAGGGAAATACAGAAAGGGAATGGGAACCAGGTGTTGGTAAAGCAGACCAACCGTGGAGAAGAACTTGCAAGCAATTAGCTCAGAGTAAACAGGTTCAAGCCCAAATTGACTTTAAATTCACATTACTTAGCTGCCAGTCAAAACTCAAGTTTTGGCTAATTGCCTAAAAAGACACTCTACTGCGATGAGGATGGGCCAGACAGGCAGCTACACAAAAGTAACAAAGCCCTTAGGAATATTGTGTGTCCATCTTCTCAGCTGAGAAAGATGTTTTGATGTAACAGCAAGCTTGCTTAAGAATTTAAAACACCCAACTTGAAGAAAATCTGCCAAAACACTTTGGAAAGTTTTTGGTCTACAATTTTACCTTTCGGTCTTAATTTTACCTTAGTCTAAACACAGGTAGGCATTTCATGTCAGTACTATACCTTGGTATAATATAAAACATACCAGTAATAACTGCTATGGTAGAATCATTTTTTCCAGCTTCTTCAAGTGCTTTGATAATTTCTCTGTACATCTGCATAAAAGGAAAATCAACAAAGTACAAATGTGATGCTGCAAAAGAACATAAAAACAAGATTGACACTGACAGCAAGGAACTCAAGAGATAGATTAGCCATGATCCTTTTAAGTACTGAAAGATTAGTCATGCACAGAAACTTTGGTATTACACATGAAGTACTTCTGACCATAAAGACACACACTTGCAATACTCAAAACTTGCACTGCAAACCTAAGGGACAAAATAGGGTCCTTTGGAAAAACAAGCACTGATGTGAAACAGCTGATTTCAATACAGCCGTTTAAGTGGGCAAAATAACACTACAGAATTAGCAGCAGTGGGGTGAAGACCCTGCTCTGGTATCTCTGCAGCTGTGAACCAGACTGATTGTGATGCTTCCAACAGGACAGAACTCATTAAGATAACCGTGGGAAACAGTAGATCACCTACACATACATGCAGCCATGCTGAGCCAGAGGCTGCACAAATGCTTTGTTATACTCAACACAGCAGTCAAATCTTGCACCCAAACACAGGCCAGTCTTCCTGCAGTTTGCCATTTTAATTTAGTGTAGAAGAAACCAAGAGACACAAAAAAGCCTAAGCTGTAAAATTTTAGCTGAATGATTTCATTTTGTACTGGATATTTATTGCTTAAGTTCTTGTTGGATCCCTCACAAAGTTCAGACCACCATGCTTCAGCCAGTTCTGTTGAACCCATAGTAAGGACTCTTTAAAGATTCAAGTAGCTTGTCCAGAAAGAAAAAACCCATTAATCCTCCCAAGTTCATTTCTTCACCTGATGGTTGATGGCATTTTTCCTATCAGGTCGGTTAAACATTATCTTTGTGATATTGTTTTTGGTAGTAACTATTAATGTTTCATAGCCATCGTGTCTGCCCTCTTCTGGAGAAGCCTCTTCCTTCTGGCTAGCAGATTCTGCTGAGACCAGACTTGAGACAAGATCAGCATATTTCTGTCTGGCATCATCCTGCAATAAAATAAATGAAATTTGAAAATAGGAAAGAAAAAAAAATACTTAACAAAAGGTAAGAAGAAAATAACACACAAAAGACTATGAAAAGCTAAAATTGAAATCAGTTACAGTACTAATAAAATGGGTACCTGGGTGGAGGGGGAAGGGAAGGTGACTGCTTCAGGACAAAAGAAAATTAAAATCTCCATTATAATTTATTCCAGTTAGCGGGGAGAGGAGAGGAACATGTGCTATTTGAGCACTGCAGAACATGCTTCAAGTCACCTTAAAGGCAGCAGCAAGAGATTCACAAAATAAAAGTACATAGAAGCTGAGATGATGACATTTGTTTTGCTGGAAGAGTGCCCCCATCCATGATTAGGATTACCAGAGAGACCTTTGTCATCTTCCCAGCATTATACATTTCTATGGATCCTTTGTTTCTGCTTTCCAGTCAGACATTTCTCCAACAAAAGTTTTTATTTTATAATATGTGTTGCTGAAAATAAGAGCACTGAAATGGATGTTATGGCATTTTAAAATTGCTTGAAGACAATAGTTTTCATTTAGCACTAACATGACACACAGAAGCCTGAAGAATCCTGTCTCCCTAGCAGCGATTTAAAAGAATTTTAAGTACTTGGTTGTTACAACTTATTGGCTTGAAAGGATAATACACATTGAACAATTCCATAATCTATAATGAGTAGCTCATGAAATTGTCTATCCATTCTTCATTCTAACTTGAGGAGGTGATCATTTTCCTGAAGTATTTCTTAACTACTCCTAAAAGCTGCAGGGCCATCTCAAAAATAATCCTAAACCCCCAAACTAAACAAAAGATCAAAATGCACCCCAAAAAACCCAAAGCAGAACAATATCTTATATTCATGAAATTATGCAACTGTGTTTTCTTTAAAAAAAAATACAAACCCCCTCTTCTGTATTAAAGAACCTTTTTGACTGAGCTCACCAGCTACTAGAGCAGCAAGCCTAATGCAGCACTGACACAGCTGATTTGAAAAGCTTGTTTCCTTCACTTAATAGCAACTGAGGAAACCATGGCAGCTCTATGCAGTCAAGACTTACTAAAGCCTGCATGAAAAATGAATGCTTATGTATCTCTGCATCTTTGTTCTCCCTGCCTGCTTCACTTGACTTCTCTAAAGGTTATGAAAGATACTAAAAATATCAAGATATATTGAGAAAGAAGGAATGAAGAGAGGCTCTTAATACACCATTTTTTTTTCTAGTCTTTTAGTCAACAGCATAAGAGACTGACTTTTTAAAATGGCAAAGTTATGAATATGCTGAATTCAGGGATTTGTTTTGTTGTAAGAACTGAGAAGATCAATCCATCTTTCTTAAAGAGAAGAGCAGAATGGACCATAATGCAAAAAACTACTATTTTCATTGGAAGTCATCACATAAGATCTCTTACACAGATACAAGCTGGCAGTAATAATGTAGAAATAGGCTTACACACTAAAAAAACCACAAAACTTCAAAACACCGAAGCAGTGAAGTGATTGAGGAATACAGCAGGAAACATTTTGATGGCTGAAGCAGAGCTGCTCAATTAGCATGTAATATTTTTAGTCATCAGCCACTCATTTAAAGACCAGGCACTTCAAGGTAGAGTAATCTACAAAGCATCTAAGTGAAAAAATGGGTTTTGTCACCTGAGACAAATTGCCAAGAGAGTTCCATGCATCCCACTTCGCTTTCTTGACGAAGTCCAGCATACCTGGTTTTGGAGCATTGCAGGGACCTTCAGTAGCCTGAAAAGAGAGAGAAACAGACTTATTTAAACCTTTGATTGGTAGAAAAGATGATGACGGTTCTGAATACTTATCTGATCAGGATACAATATTCAGCTCTGAGAGAGAAGGAATACTGGTTGGACAATATTCCGACAGTTCACATACCATGAGGTTTTCAGTGTCTAACATTTCTAATATTGCATTGGACTTCCAAAGCACCTAACCAATATGAGAGACTGGTTTCCAAAACACCCATGGCATGTTAACTTCTCTTGCCTTAAAAACTGTGGAAATTTTATACTTATAAAGAATGTTAAAGGCTTGTTAGCTGTGTGAAGAGACCATTGAACAGGATCTATTAATTTGGATCTTACTTCAAGGTTGGACCTGCTATGAGCAAGGGCATTGGACCAGCTGAACTGTAAGTCTGAGCTATCTCAAAGTATTCTATGATCCATTTTCCTGAAGAAAAACAAACTACTGGAAAGAAATGTTTTAAGTGGAAGGCAGGAAAAAAAGAAAGAATAGATTTATGAGCTCACTATTATTAATCAATAAAGCCACCAGGAAGTATCAGCTGTCTCTAAGGGGTTTTTTTAATGAGTTACTGATTGCCCTCCTCAACATAACAAGTCACAGCCTGTACTGACCCTGCAGTCAATCTTGACCTACAAACACTTCTCAAAATACCAATACAAGCCCTACTATGAACATAAAGCTATTTCTGCAAAGGTCTCCTTTCATGCTATGGTAAAAAATAACCTTCACTCGGACTGTGGAGGAACAGTTCCTTGAATTCAAAATAAACAAACAAAAAACCCAAACAAAACCTACAATGACCATACTAAAAAAGAAAGAGAGGGAAAAAATCCAGAAATCAACTTTCAAATGTCAACACCATTATATTACAGGCCCAGATGACTATAGGTACAATAAATTTAAGAGGAAGCATTCAGCCTACTCTTTTTTTCCTAGGCATAAGCCATTTTGCAAAGCTGAATCAATATCATTTTATGGATCACATTACACAATGGATGTAATTTTGCTCTACTTCTTTGAATAAAGGTTTCTACTCAAAGCATGAAAAAACAGGCTTGGCTTCCCTCAGAATTTAGGCATTTTAAGGAGCTGGCATTTCAGGAACACAATTTGAGCACATAAAATGAAGAGCTTATTAACACACAATATATATGAACCATATTTTAAATAAATTCTACAGGCCCATCCCCTCAGGTTATAAATGCTCCTTACCAAACAAAATAAGTCAAGTCAAGCCTACCTGTTTAAACAGGCCATAGAGTTTCAACTTAGTTTCATTCCCAGGATCCTTTTTCAAAAGCTTCAGCTGTTCTTGAGCCTTTTGGAAGTCCTTCTGGCTGACCTGCATGGTGGCTGCAGTCATGTGCAGGTGAATCGCTGGAACACAAACAGCTTGTGTTGGCCTGGGAGTAAGTGGGGAAGAAAAATCCCATTACATGATTTTTGTGAAAGACTAGAGGAGAAACAAATAAATGTCTGCTTTTAAAGACATTTAAAGTAAATCTGAAGCATTACATACAACACTAACCAAAACAACAAGAAGGAAGACATTAAAAGTCACGAGAAAGTTGCTTTAGAAGTTTGCTTTTGCTGTGATATAATTAACCTTTGGAAATTATGATTTTTTATCAATTATTTAAATATCATCCCCCTGTACTCAGCATCTTGAATAATGCATTTAGTTCTGCACCCCTCACTACAGGACAGACATTTTGGTGCTGGAATGTGTCCAAAGAAGGGAACAAAGCTGGCAAAGGGTCTGGAGCACAAATCCTATGAGGACCAGCTGAGGGAGCTGGGGTTTTTTAGCCTGGAGAAAAGGATGTTCAGAGGAACCTTGTCACTCTCTACAACTGTCTGAAAGGAGGCTGTAGTTGGGTGGGGGTCAGTCTCTTCTCACAAGTACCAATCAACAGGATGAGAAGGAACAGCTTCAAGATGGACCAGCAGAAGTTTTGATTGGCAAAGAAGATCTTCCTAATATCCAGATGGGTGATCAGGCATTGGAAGAGGCTGTCCAGGGACGCGGTGGAGTCACCATGCTAGGAGGTACTTAAAAGATGTGTCTTTGTGGCATCTGGGGACATGGTTGAGTGGTGGACTTGATAATCTCAAAGGCCCTTTCAAACCCAAATGGTTCTATGATTAGCAGCTTTATATGCCCATGAATTAATATGGGTATGCAGCCTGTCTGCTCTTCATGATCTTTTCAAGTGTGTGCTTCTAGCTAGAAACATTTCAATTTGAAAGTCTGGTTCTCCTTTCAGGGTAGCACAAGTGAAGACTAATTTCAAAATGTACTTTGGAAAAGGATTGTCAGTAAACCAGCCTGCAGTCACTTGAGGAAAACAAAGGGCAGTTAAAGTATTCTGGGAGAACAACTTCCCACCAGAAAAAGGCAGTTCCATCAAAACCTCCCCCCAGAGTAGCAAACCTAATCCAATTCTATAATATTTTGTAAAAGCAGGTTTACTTCAGTAAAGTTTGAAATCAAAAGCCAAGAAGTCTTACAATTTTGATTTATTTCGAGGGCAAAAGCACCTTGTTACAGCTTTTTTTGGTTAAATTGCAATACACATTAAGCATTTTTACTATTTAAAAAATGTTTGTGGTTTATGTATAAACCTTCCTTCTCTATTCTAGTAAAAAGAAAAAAGGCCCAACTTTCCCTATTCTAACTTACAGACTCACCTGTCATGTTAGAACATCATATATGATAGATTTTATAATCAGTCTCGTTTGAAAAATTAATGAGTATCTCAAACAAAGACTGAAAGAATGCTTAATCAATTTAATGTTAATATTTCAGTTACAGGACAATCATTTAAAAATCATGGAAATTCTGCCTTTTTATATACACCTAAAGAGAATTTAAAAGGTGTTCTACTGCCTACCTCAAAAATATCCTCATTGCTCTTATTTCCTAAAGAAAATTTATTTTCTGCTGAAAGCCTTAAAGTTGCAGACAGAAAGCGTGAAAAATGTCAACTGTTCCCCATTAATTTTATTCCTCTTTCATTTTACGTATATAGATGATGTCTTGTAAAAATATTTGTAAGACTTACTGGTTTTATGTCCTATTACAGCCCTTCTTTGTCAATAAAATCTAAGTTCTGATATTTTGGAGATACCAAGTTTCAATGGAAAGAATATTTTTTGTTATACACAGAATTTCTTTCAAAAAAGGATTTCAAAAATTGCTTCAAAATCTGATGCTAGTAGCAAGAAACCTACCTGAACGATACAAAATGGAATAGGTTATCAGAAAAGGTTGCAGGAACAGAAATCCTTTTACTTAAGCTGATCAGCTGTAAGCCTTTATTCAGATAGCAGCACACCCAGACAAACATGAGGTAAACAACTCTCACTGTAAACAACATCCAAGCTGCTGTGTTCAGAAGACTCTGTCAGAGTTTAACAAGTTCATCCCTTAAATAGCTGGGAGGTTATTTAGCCAACTTGTGAACTCCATTTCCAGCATCAAAAAAAAAAAAAAACACCTTCAACAGGAAGAAGTGCATCTAAATGGATACAGATACAAGCTTTTTAACACTGCATCTCTTTCATTAGTCTGTCCTGGAGTCCCAGAACATTACACTTTCAGTTCCTATTCCCAAACATGCTTTTAAAGTCACATTTACAGGAAGAAGAAATGAGAGTGCAGAAAGAGTAACTGTTTCTTTTGGTTTAGCTTTTTTTTTCCCCCTTCAATTTTGCTAGCCATCTTTGGAATTACTGGAATGCTACTGTCCCCAATATGATCTGTGTATCTGCTACAAATTTTATTGTCAGTCAGTGACTGAGTGTCAGTGACTGAGGTAGGTCCAGTGTTTAAAAATCGACATTTGGGTTTACACCATGTTTGACAATCTGGATTTAATTCCAGCCTGGCTGTGGTCAGTGTCATATAAAGACTTTAAGAATCTCTTTTATATAAATTTGATAATGACCATAAATTAACAAAAATTGAGGATGAGCAGCTGGGGAGAGGAGGATGCCATAGCAGCTGGTCTGAAGGTATGTACACACATATATTTATGGTTAAGGTTAGTTTGGTCTGAGTTTCTTTGCATTTAGCAGGTCACAGTTCTCTTCCTTATTAAGGATGCAAAGTAGACAAGTCAGAAGAGGAAGAGAAAACAATTAGGTGAATCAAAAAAATTTGGCTGGGGGAAAGTGGAATGATCTTTCAGTAAGTCCAGGCTCAGAGGAGCTTTGCTGTTTGGTTATATTCACTTTTTGCCTCTTAGTTAAATGTTTGGGTAAAATTGTTATCTATCCATCCACTTCAAGTACTTCATCTTTCATTCTTCTTTTCCTCCTTCACCTACTGATATGTAATAGGAAAGTGTGCAAGCTAGGTGTTTAATAAAGTCGGTTTATAAGAAAAGGCCTTTTATCTTTCATTCTTCCTTGCTGCTTGTAGCTCAATTCTCAGCAGGACATTGATGATTCACCCCATTCCTTCTGCCTTCTGATCTCTACAGACATTTCCTATACATCAGAGATGCTCATCAATTCTCGACACGCTAAGGCTAAGCTGATTACTATGATTTCTCTATTAAAATAACAACAAAGGAAAAATTAAGTTATTTCACAATTAATCCATCTTGGGCAGGACTTCATTCTTCAGAGGCACACCTGAACAGAAGTAAGAAAGCTCCTTGATCCCAAGTAGATCACATAGAGTGAGGAGATGACACCTCTCAGCACACACAGCAGCGTTGCACCTCTAGCACTGCACAGTGGTGCAATGCCACAGCCCCAAGGACAGAGGAGCAGGAGAGGCTGCTGCATACAGTGTGCAACAACTTGCTCCCTCCATCTGCTGCTCCCTTGCTGTGACACTGAGTCCTTCTTAGTCACTCACTGAGCGAATCCATGCCCCACTTTAGCGGCCACACAAGACTGCAGAAACCACGCAAGGCAGGCAGAGAGCCTGGAACCTGACATACAAGCTTTTAACCCAAGCAGAAAAAGTAGCCTAGGAAAGGCAATGAAAAACCCCTCTGTACTTCTCTTTCTCATCTACTGACTGCAACAAAGTAAAATGATTTCCTTCACAATGCTTCATTTTTATTGCTTGCACCCAGTGGCAAATTAGCAGCCACTGCCCCACTGCTACAAATTACCTTCACTGTAGGCACCCACAGAAGAGTGGTGAGGGCTGGGCAACCTCCCCCAGCTGGGTAAAAAGCCAATTCCCACCAGAGAGACAGAAGCAAGAGCAGTCACAACTTGGCAGTGCAGTCAGAGTCCATGACAAATGCCTGCGCTCTCCTGCAAGACCAGGCACTGGGGACTTCACAAGTTGTACACTCTGAAAAAAGAAATAAATCCTGGGCATCACAGTCTGAACCTGAAACATCCAGGCTGACAATCATTTTGTATTTGTTCCCTTGGTTCAGACATCTCTTTGTTGCCATTCAATCATTCAGGATATGCTGGAGGCTCATCATTCACCCTATTCACTCTACCTGTTGACTTAAACGTCTCTTATCTCAATAAACAATCAAATGTCTCTTAAATTTAGGACTGCAATTACACTGAAAGTAATTTCTCACTGTTTATATTCACAAAATGACTACAAAGCCTGTTAAAGGCAGGCCGCACTTCTGCGTAGTTCAATCACTTGCATAAGGACTTAAAAAAGGTTAAAAATACCAACATTTTGCAAAATATTGACTGCACACTTTCTAACTTTTAAAGCAACATAGCAGTTTCCTCACAAAGACTGAGCAGAAGTCAAAAGATGTCTTTGCACAGGAAACATCAGACACACTCGGCAAAAGAAAGGGATGGATATACCTGAAATCCATCTTCCATTTATTTAGTACACATTTTCTTTTAAACAATAGCAGATCCCAGGAAAATAAAGAACATAGAAAAGCACTTAAAAATCCTATTAGGATTAAAAGCAGTGGGTAGTGCTAGATACACATGGGTTTAAAACTCCTGACAGAAACAGAAAATACTCATTTTTACATTATTTTAAGTAGCTTTAGGGAGACAAACAAGAAAAAGAACAGGAAGTGCTGTTAGACAGAAGCAAGAAGCACATTAAACTGTCACTTGGGTGAATCCTGCAACATCTTTTGTCCATTATGTGTAATACTTCAGATCATGTGTACAACATCCCTCCTTTGCCAGGATCACTATCTCAGGGTGCTGTCATTTTTCCCGTTGCACTTTTCACATGTTCCTCATGCAGAACGGCAAAGGGCATGGTAACCACTCCTTGCCATTTCCCACACAGAAAGAATTTTACAGCATCATAAAGTGCCACTATTTCTGCTCATGTTCTTTCCATCTTAAGAGAAAATTAAATTAAATACCGGTTTGCTGCTGCTGTTTAAAGAGTTGTATGGGTAGGTTTTTGGGGTTTTGTTTGGGTTTTGGTTTTTTTTTTTTCACTTATGACAAAAAGCAATCAATTCCCAAAAACCTCAAGGTGCTCAGTGTTTGGTTATAACATAAACCAAGCTTCTGATTGCATGCTTCTCCTGAATCCCTGCAAAGAAGAGACAGCACACATTTCCCAGCCTAGCTCACACCTGATTTGCAGGTGCCAGCCAGACCTCCAATTTTTGTACAAGTTTCAGGAGCCTAAAATCTATTCCAAGAGCTTCATCTGCCCCAGCATCAGCAAGTGCTGCTCTTAGAGGCTTCTGTGAAGTCACACAGGAGGAGAGCAACCAAATGAGACTTCCTTGCTCCCTGTCCTCCTGCTGTAGGCACATATCCATCCAGGTGCGCCCCTTGCCAAGGTCACTGGGACCGTTCTTGCCTGCTGATGCCTGGACAGTACCACTCCAATTACTTTCAGGCTTCATTACCCTTCTTTCAGCAGCATTTCTCTCACTTTGATCCTCCCATAAAATTATCCTAATTTTTCTCCCTGGAGGGGAGAAGGGATCTGGAGAAGCAATAGAAACTTTGAATAATTAGTTCAGCTACATCAAGGGGTGCAGGAGCAGAGCTGGTGGGAAAGCTTGACACCACTGACAATTGTAGCAACTGTTAGGAAATGAGGAGAGTGAAAGGAATAGAAACCCCTATTTGAACTGTAACCATGAGGAAAGGAGTAAACCATCTGAAAAGGAAAATTTAACCTGACGCACCCAACTTCTCTCATTCCTCCCACCCCTGAAGCCTTCATAATAGAATCTCTAACAAGACTTTTAAAAAAGAAAGTTTAATTACCAAATAATGACAACGAGCAAACCATTAGTACCATGCTTCCTTGGTAACCAGGAAAAGAATATTTATCATTTTCCATATTCACTTGTAGTATTTTCTGCATGTAGTAAATTTAAAGTTGTACTTCACTTTATTTTGTTGTCAAGAGGAATCTATTGTCTGTGCTGTTAACATAAAAATGATTAGAAAATTTTAATCTGCAGGTTCCCTAAGTTATCATTCATCATGCCATTGGTTATATTCTAGTGATAACAAGCAGATTATAATGTAACATTAAGGACTCATAAATTTTTTACATAGCCCGGGTACTTACACAGCAATATAAGAGCTCTCCCCATGCTGCCTAAAGTGGAGAGGGCTCATTTCTGCTGTACCTCTCCAGTTATTCTCCCTATACAAGCTACCTAGACCCGAGCTAGGAAAAAGAAGAGGTACCTGAAAATGCTAAAGCAAACTGAGCATCCTGTGGCATGTTTGGAACACTCATTGCTCCTTTGCTGTTGAAAAAAAAAAAGACAGCTATGGAGAGGGTAGACGGTAAATTTACAGATAAATTCTGGGTAGTTTCTTCTGGCTATAGAAGAAAAGCAAACCTGTCTTTCTTTATGCCATCTTATTACAGGCTGTTCCCAAAGAAATCCAGATCGTTTAACTATACACACTTCTCACCATATATTCTTTTCAGATTTTTTTTTCTTTTCTTGTTAGTGAATTATTTTGTCATGTGTGCCTATCAAGTCAGTGATGCCTGCTGCTGCTGTTAGACTTTTAGCTGCAAAGTGCTCTTACGTTAAGTTGTATAGACAAATTTTCTTACAAATAGGAGTTGTGTAGTAGGCAGTGACATTATATTATTAACAGAAACCTCAGGTTGACAATTTTTATACTAATAAAGGCAAATTGCTTCAGGTTTTTATTTCCAGGTCTGTCCTTTCAAGTTTCTTCTCTTATACTGGGAAATGTGGAGTAACCACTAGAAGGGAGGTGGTGAGCGAGTGGCTGCACAGTACTCCAGCTGGGGTTAAATCACAATAGTCCTTTTGATGCCCAATGTGGAGCACAAAGGGTTGAGATAACAACAGATCTGACCAGAACATGTTAGAACAGATTTGTTCAAAGCATTCAATAAATTAGTTTAATAGTTGCTGGATGCAATGCTGTTCTGTTTGCTCAGAGTTCCTGCACATGTGCCCACAGTCCATCCATGGGGTCTTATCAGCATCAAAGTTATTGTCTAGATATCAATGCATTTGGTTCATTTGGGGAAATATCAAGTTTTATTAACCATGGCAACACCATGAATGAGTTGTTTACTCAGTAGACAGAACTCCAGCCTTCCTAAAAAAATTCCCAAGATGTAAGGAAACAACCATCCCTTCCTGTTCCACCAGCATAGTCCCTGCCAGTAGCCCACTATACCACAGCATGGAGTAAGTAAAATTTATTGCTATAGGCAATAAGCATGTTCTTACATTTCCAGTGTATTTAACTAGCAGAAAATATCAGTTCAAATAATCTATAAACAATTTACTTACTGCTGCTTTAACAAACAGAAATAAATGAAAGTCAAATTATTTTCCCCTTTACGTTACAATGTTTCAAGAGTTGTTCTAAACATAAGCTTAGTGTATAAATCCTCATCAGCTTTTACTATTTTACACTCCTACACTGTTTTGACATATAAAAACTAGAGGATAATTATGTGTCTGTTGGCAAATTGAAGTGCTGAATCACTATTGTTTAGTGCAAGTGGCCCAGCTGTGTTTGATAGTTTCTTTTTCAGTATTAAAGAATAGCTAGGAATGAAGGCGCTAGATTATCATTCACTAAGATATGAAATGGTCTGATCTTTGTGCTCTGTGCACGCACAGTTTTATTTTATTTATGCTCTCATCACAGCTGCTGGGAAAAACACTAGGATCATCTTCTGAAATCTCCACAAGAACTCTCTCTTTCCAGCAGACTTAAGTTGACTGGACAAGGTGAATGATTAAATCATGAAAGAACCTCCTGGATATGCTCAGTCTGTGTAAGACATCTCTAAAAAAGGAAGACTTACAGACAGATACCCTCTGAAACACATTTCAAAATTAAAAATAAGATTCTTGGCAGAAAAAATATAGAGCTGCAATACTCATGCATGTAATATTTGCTAAGAATCACTGAGAGTTTATTGCAGCATTTGGAGAGCAGCAAACTCAAATACATTCCTTACCCAAGGTGAGTTAACAAGAAGTTATGAACAAATACTGGAAATCATTTTGCTGCTAATGGAGCAAGGAAAAAGCCATTTTGATTCACCTTGCAGGGACAGATCTTGTTGGTTGTAGGGAGAGCAAGAAAACATATACTTAAACATATAATGGCTTATGGCCAACACAGGTAGGTTTCTCGACAAGGATAAAACCATCTCCTGCAGCTCCCACCCACAACAGAACACCCACTGACACTCATCATAGTGTAGCTGAATCAGTGAAACAAAAATTTTGTCTGAGGCTTACTTTCTCTCCTGAATCCTGACACCTAGATACAATAGGGGTGAACAAAAAGAATACCGAACAAAACAGTAAGAAAGCAGTATTTGCCAATGGCTTATCCTGCCCAAACCCAGATCTCTTTCAGACAGCTTAGAATTAAACACTTTAGGTCTAAACACAAAGTAGCACACTGCTCTTGGTTTTTGTCAGATTTCCAGCACCCACAATCAAACAGACCAACAGCTTGTCTTTAAAGACCCGGGGCAATTTACTCAACAAAAATCTGATAATCTGAAATGGAAATTACACACATACCAAGGGACTTCACATCATGTTTTACTAAGACAGTGTAAAAAGCTTAAATTATAGCATCTAGAAGGCTGCACCTGAAGCAGCAGCTCCCAAGACAGAGGTCAGAGGATTGTGTTAACCCTCAGTTATAACTGAGGATGTAACACAGGCAAACTGGCCTCTGCTATCATTGCGGAGATCATGAAGAATTATTGATCTGGGAAAGAGGCAGACAACCCATATAACTTGGAAGTTCTCCCTCTGAATAGAAGTGTGCTTCATCTGACATTGTATTGGCAATTAAGAAAATCAACACAAAATCAAACAGATTCTTTTGTTTCAGAAGCAGGCTGACATACTGACATGTTTGAAGCAGTAAGCATTCTACAATCATGTGTATCATAGTATGAAATGACAGCGTATTTGAAATGAAAAATTCACCCTGTTCAATGATTAGCTTCTAAGGACCAAATTATTCAAGAATTATTTGCCATTCTATAAGCTACATACTTCTTACACCAGACCTTACACCAGAAGAAGTATTATCAGAACACCTTACCAGAAAAACAGTAGCCACTCCTTTGGAGGGCCAAAGAATCCATACAATACAATATTTCTAATCTTCAATAAATAATTTTTTATTCAGAATTAAGAATGGAATCTCTTCTACTCAACACTGGTGAGGCCACACCAGGATTACTGCATCCAGTCCTGAGTTCCACAGTACAAGAGTCATGGTCACACTGGAAAGAGACCAGAAAAGAACCAAAAAGATGGAGCATCTCACATATGAAGAGAGTCCTAGAGAACTGGGATTGTTCAGAAAGCTGTGTTCCGCGACAATCCATCCTCAGGACTTCCAGACACCTTGGCTTGGTATTAGCTATGAACTGTGAAATCCAGCTCAATTATGTACAGCTTGCTACTTTGGGTTACAGTTTGTTGGTTTTAACTGCTGTATTTCCATTTAACTGTGTTTAAATTTCCATATTTAATTGTGTATTTCCATTTAAAACAGTTTAAAAATGGGATTAAATAAGGACATAAGTTTACCAAGACATTTTTCTGGAAAACTATCCAATCATCTCACCACTACCTTTTGTCTTTTAAGGTGTATTGGTAAGCCAGCACGAGCAAACAAGATGTAGTAGCCCCTGCAATTAACATGAGCATTTGCAGAGAAAGCCTCCCATTAAGAGATTTAGTTTTTCATTTTGTTGTTCATTCCTTTGACTAGTTAAGCTCAATATTCAAAACAGAGTGGATTAGTTTATTCCAATGGCTATGTTTCTGAATCCAGGTCCTTAAATAAAAAGAGAAATTCAAGATCCATTGGTGGTATGAAGAACCTTTCCAAGAGACTCAAAGCTACCTTACAAATGCTAGAGGAAACTGATTTTATCAGTATTTTGCAGAAACTTACTGCAAAAGTCAAATGGCACAAGGTTGCAAGAAAGGAAATAAAGTGGTTTCTTTAATATATAAACCAAAAATAAATACTACTACTTAAAAGGTAAGAAAAGTATAATGAGCTCTCTAAACTTCCGATTGACTTGCACCAAGACAGAAAAGACTAAGCTCAGGAAAAAAAAAAAAAAAAAACAGGTTTAAAATCAAGGCAGATATGTGCCCTGCTTGGCAAGGGTCTGTGGGCAGGCAAGGGTCTGTGACCTATATAACTTAGATCACAAACAACAACCAGAACTACAGATCTGACCCACCAAAGGGAAGTTTGCAGAGATAAGCATGGTTATCTTGAGCAGGAGGAGCAGAGCAGAGTACTTGAGCACTATAGAATCCAGCACAAGCCAAGGAGAGCTGATAAATGGAAATCTGCCACAGAAAAAGATACTGGTTCATAGAGAATAGCAAAGAGCTGAGCAAGGTGCATTAGTGCAGCCTGAAATACAGCACCAAGAAGCACAACTTTCAGAGAGTCAGAAACCAAAATGCAAGAGCCTGTGTAAGACAGCATCAGGGAGTAAAAAACATACTCCACAGGGCTTCCTTGGTGTAGGATCAGGGTCTGTGTTTTGTACTGTGGGTAAGACACAACCCTTGTATATTGACACATTCCCATGCAACTGTTAGAGGGGGGAAATTTGGCAGGCAGATGTTCAGGAGGTTACATCTGGGGAAAAGTTTCAGGCATAAAAGCAACTTCTACTGCCAGCACCAGAGGTTTTGGTACAGACCCCCAGGAGATTCAGGAGTGTTTGCAAACAGGATTTTTATGAATATAGTCTGATCTATTACTTGAAAGCAACACTACAAAAATCCAGTCTTCCTCCTTGTGAAGGGAATTGGATTAGGGATGACAGCAGATAGTAGGAAACAAAAGGAAAGCTGCTACAATACAGAAATAGAGCCTGGTGTTGAGGGGAAAGTAGGTGAAGAAGCAATAGTGCCCTTTTCGTTCAGCCAGCATGAGAACACCAGAACAAAGTTCCTAAAATCTGTATGTCCATACCCAACCACAATTATGTGAATAGGACCGATAGAAAGGATTAGACATTCCCCACCGCATGGATACAAGTCAGACTCTCTCTGAGGCCAATTAGGTCCTCATGGCCAAACCTGGAAAAAAGAAACAGAAGGGAAAAGGGCACATCACCAGACTTACTGGTCATCTCCAGGATGGCAGCAGCCTCAAAAACATTTTCCACAAGGCAAGGTTTATAATGTCCACAGTTCTCCTCAAATGCAGGAAACTTTATTGCATGTCTGTAGCAGTGGAAAGATGTATTTACATGGTCTTCACATATTAAAAAGAAGCAAACAAAAACCTGTGATGCAGGTGATACATCATCAACAGCAATCAAGAAGTCTTTTCAGGGAATGACCTGGAATACTGAACTGCTTCTAACTGAAGGAGGCCCCTGAGCACAGTCTTTTGATGAAGCAAGAAATAATCTCTCAGCTGCAAGAGATCAGATGTTCTTCTGCCCTCAGTGGAGCAACTCCCTCATAAAAGCACAGTTTCATGGCAAAGCAAAGCCTCTGGGCCCTAAAGACCCAGGACTTTACATCTGACTGGCCTAATGGGAGGCAAGGCAGAAAAGAGCCATAGCTCTTTTCTGTGGGTTTATAGGTCTGCTGTCAGAGAGAGGTAAAGGAAAAGATGGAAGGGTTATAATGTCCTGCTTTGCCATAAATCTGTTAAAGGGTGCTTGATATAATGACCAACAAATGCAACTGCACTACCAAGTAAAGAGCAAGCAATTCAGGGAGCAGGATCAACTAACTCCCAGGCAGAAGTACAAAAAGGCTGCAGAGACTGAATTAGGACTTTTGTGTATCATGCTGGAACACCTGTGCTCCTGCCATGTAGGTGAGCAGTAAACATCCAGATGTTTTGTGTCATGAGATCATGAGGGGATGCCAAAAAGGGGATTTGGAATGCTGCTCAAGAGACAGATGGAAGTGAACTTGAACTCTTAAGACTGCTGCCTCTCAAGCTGAAAATCAGATACTGTAGTAGAGATTTACTGTGGACAAGAAGTATTCCAGGGCCAGGGAGAGATCAACAAGGCTACAGCAGCAAGAAGCCAACAGCATAAGAGAAAATTAACTGGCTTTCAATTCACTTTATTTAAAGACCAGCATATAATAGTGCTCCCATGAAAAAGGCTTTTCAGAGAAATGAAAGAGTAGCTCATGGGAAATTGGTCTTTGACAAGATCTGACCTCCTTTAAAGTTGCTGAAATACCTGTACCAAGGAACACACTAGGAAGTTTGGATGTGACTATGTTACTGACTCGGTTTGACCAGGAGAGTGCTCTTGGAGAAAGCCTCTGAGCTGCTGCCAACTCCACTCCTCCAGGTTGTGCTTGGTTCATACAAGTCAGATCCCCCCTAGACTACATAAAACTGGGAGATGTTCTCCAGTCACTGACAGGCATTCAGCACTGGGATTGCACTACAACTAGCCCAAAGGAAACCCCCAAAACAAGGATAGCACAGCAGGTTTCCTGTGGAGGCTTCCCAGTAGCAAGCATTCAGTGCCCAGTGGTTTGACCCACCCTAAATGCAGAAATGTCTTCACAGCAGCGGTGTTGTGGGGCCTCCAACCTGAAAGATCCGAATGCAAAGACTGTCAAATGCATACAGCCCCAGTAAGACTCCTCTGAATGTGCATTTGTGTCAGTATCCTCCCCTCCTCAGATGAATCTAAACTTGAAATATTGCAACAGGGCAGGACAAGAAGAGCCTCTGGAACTCATAATTTCATGTCTGAAAGAATTATGAATGTCTTGCTTAGAGAAACAAACAAATCAAAAAAGTAAGAGCAATTCCTGCCTTTTGTCTTTATATTTGTACGAGTCTCTTTCAGTGTTCCAAGGATAGGAATCTTTTTTCCAAGTTTAGACTCCAAAAAATGCTTCCTAAATTCCTAATGTTGCCAGTGTCTTTGATAAAATTCTGCTCCCATACTGCTAATACAGAAAATAAAGGTCACCTTTCTGATGCTCCAGCATTAGAAAAATTGCACTATTTTTCTTTATTATTTCTGATTAAATACTAAAAAAAATTGAGCCCATTATTAATACTGATTTATGAACCACTGTCTCATACAGAATCTTCCCATTTCAAATACATCTGCCTCCACCAGCAGGCCAGTCTTTTACATGTTCTCCCAATTTAGAACTGCTTTCCCTCACTCTCATTGTAACAATTTAGCTACATTAAATTAATATTATTTAGCTGAGAAAGCTTGCCTAGAGAGTTCTTTGTTTGAAATGAAGGCAGAAGTCACACAATTCTTTTTGTTTCTCCCTCTGTCTTATGATGTTCATGTACTTACTTCAAATAATTTCTTACAAAGCTTTGGGTGAAAAATATTACAATTTAACGCATAAATGTCTAATAGTCTTGTGGTTAAGAGGTGCTCATGCCTAACAGACATTCTTGGACCCTTGAGTAAAAGCACTTCACTTATGAAAGTGTACATTGTAACAGTCAAATTTGAACGTTGTTACCACTCAGAGTATCACACATCTTTAAATCTTTTGATACTATGATGTCTGCTTCCTTTTTCTATTTAGGAACTTATTTACCAAGTATACTTAACACACCTTGCTTTTTCTTGAGTATTAAGCAATTTTTGATTGGAAGAGGAAATTCTATGACTTGGCATACTTTGTGATTCTTATTCATATACAAGCAACTTTACAAGCAACTTCATAGTGCAATTTCCAATTTGGCCATTTTCAATAAAAATGCACAGCACACAATTCCAAGTGTAATTGCAACTCCAGCCATCCCTTCTGCTTTCCACTGCCCAGCTAACCCTGAAGGTGCACAGCTGCTGCAGCGCATGCTCTGGCACATGACATTTCATTTGGAAATAGCTTAAAGGCAATATGTACTAAACAGAGGTGTAGAAGATATTGTGTGATTATTTGGAAAGTGAGAACAGTCTTAGCAAGAAGCCCCAGTTACCTGGACACACAATTAAACTTGGTTTTGTCAAGGCCAGGCTGGATGGGGTTCTGAGTAACCTGGTCCAATGCAAGGTGTCCCAGCTCCTGGCAGGAGAGTTGGAATTAGATGAACTTTAAGGTCCCTGCTAACCCAATTTATCATTACATAGGACTGATAAAATAAAATATAGAAAACAAGAAAAGGCCCAAACACACACACTCTTTTACACATTTCACTATGGTTTTGGACAACTCACCCCCAGCCTAACAAACAATATTCGCCTCAGGAAGGCATCAAACACGGGTTTTCCACTCCTACGCTGTGTTCAAACACTTGAAGGTGGTTGGTACTGCCGGAGGGGTCCCCAACCTTAGCAGAAAGCGACCTCTCCCGTTTTTGGGACGAGAGCGGCGCTCGGCCCGGAGCACTGACGCCGGGGCCGTGCAGGGAAGGCCGGCCCGGCTCATACAGCAGGGCAGGGCAGGGCAGCACCCGCTCCGCACGCCGAGCCCCGGCGGGAGGCGGCTGCGGCTGCCCAGCCCCCNGGCAAAGCCCGCCCCGCCGGGACCGCCGCGCCCTGGGCTGGGCGGTGGAGCCGCCCCGGGGCTGGATCGCCGCCTCCATTGCCACGGAGAGGGCGGCCTGAGGGCGGGGCTGCGCCGGGGCCGCGGCAGAGCCCTGCACCGGGGGTGGCGGCAGGCGGTGTGTGGCAGGGCTTCGGGGCTGGGCCCGGGAGTGGCAGAGTGGTTTAGGTCGGAAAAGGCCTCTGAGATCACCGAGTCCAACCTATTGACCCAACACCACCTTGTCAGCTAGACCATGGTACCAAGTGAACTAGCTGAACTTCGTGCTGTTGTTTCTTAAAAGCCTCCAGGGATGGTGACGCCACTGCCTCCCTGGACAGCCTATTCCAATGGCTTCACATTTTCCTTGAAAAAATTCTTTTTAATGTCCGACCTGAAGCTTTCCTAGAGCAGCTTGAGGCTACATCCTCTCATTCTGTCACTGGTTGCCTGGGAGAAGAGGCCAATCCCACCTGGCTTCAGCCTCCTTTCAGGCAGCTGTAGAGAGTGATAAGATCACCCTTGAGTCTCCTCTCCAAGCTGAACACCCCCAGCTCCCAAAGTACTGATAATAGAATGACGGAGAGCAGCTTGGGGAGCCAGCTCCCTCAGTACCCTTGGATATATTCCGTTTGGCCCCTTAAACTTGTGAGTGTCTAAAGGTGCTTTAGGAGTTGCTTGGGACCCTAAACCCATTCACAGCAAAGGTAAAAAGAAGACCAGGCAGTTCCACATGCTGCAAGTTCTGCGGGGTCAGAAATGGAACCAGCTGTGGCGCAAACCTGCTGGTTGGCCAAGGTCACCAGAGCAATCAATGAAAAACAAATTGACATGAAACCAGAACCCTTTCATGGGCAAAAGTCATAAACTCGTCTCAGTCCCCCCAAAAGCAGTTTGTAGTGAGCATTGCATTGTTAATTACGTCACTTACTGTACCAACTTTCTATTTAGGAAGCTTCTAAAATGTTTGAGTTCTTGTTCATACACACAAATCACTTGGCAGGCTGCTGGTTGGCTTGGTGTGTGTACCTCAGTGGCACTCTGTAAGGGCAGAATAAACACTAGTGCCTACCCCATCTAATTCAAAAGGTATCACTATTTATTGCTCAGCTTTTGCTCTTTCATCTTCAGCTCCTGAATGTATATTTAATTCTCCCTTGCCAGTGTTACCTGCTCTGTGAAAGATGATCCTGTGTTTGCTTGGATGCTCTGAAGATCCTCACAATTCAGGCACTCAGCTCTGTTAGTTTCCTTTCAAAAGATATCTCATAAAATGACCTTTCAGTCCTGGGGCTTCCCCCCCTCCTCCCCAAAAGTAAATGCATTTAAGACTCTCCTCAAGGATAAATGTTTTGGAGCTGCTGATGACCTGCAGGGTTCTCCTTCCTTAAGTGTTTGATTACAGTTTTCCAAATAGTACCTAACTGTTAGAGACTGACAATTAGGATGGCACATTTTTCCCCTCATACTCTGAAGGTCATGATGTGTGACCTGGGTCAAATCACATGTAGCTGACTTTTTCTAACGTTGCCTTGGGTTTTAACTACCCGTGTTCTTTGAACTTGATAGAAGACTTTTACTCATGATTACAGATCCAAAAGCCTAGCATTTCTCCGTTTCAGAAACAACCTTTACTGGTTTACAGTTCTGACAGACCTACTAAAGGCAGGCATTTATTTGTGTTTTAGCCTCTCAGTAGCAATTTCCATCTCTTCTACACTAGACTGTGATGTGAAATTGTTTCACATTTTCAGAAGAGTTTAAAAGCACTCTCCTTTGTGTTGTAGTAAATGCTTCTGATGATCTATATCCTTATTTTCCCCTAATCAAGCAAGACTCATGACTTACAAGTATGTAACTTGTTAGAGACAGCATTTTGAACATATTAAGAAAAACTTTGGGCTAAGTTTTACTATGAGATATAGGATCAAGGCTTATTCTTTGAATAAGAGGTGAATTTGGCTCTAAAATGTTAGCATTTGTTTTGTCAAGTTAAAGGAACACTGTTTTTAAACCGAAACCTTATGAACACAACAATTTTAGTCTTATTATTTGTAAAGGCCAGAAAAATCACTACAGAAATGTAATATAATGACTATCAATTGAAAGTTTACTGTAGTAGTATTGTTAGCAGTAAAGTAATGAATCTAGAGAGGGCTCCCTAGAGGACTCATTTAGCAAGTTGCTTCAGATTTATTGTTTGACAAACAAGTCCCTCATGGCAATGCTCTCTCTAGCATTTTATTATTAATGGTAAGACAAAGATTTTTTCCTGGCTGCACTTTTATCCTTGGGTAAAATTCTCATGTTCTTTCCTTTAATTCATCTTCACATTTTCTGCTACTGCCTCTAGGCAGTAAACTGAACTTCTAAGTTTAATTTTGCTTAATTTCTTTGTGCTGAATGTATGTCAGTTTAAATAGGCTAGACTTTTTAATAAAGTAACTCTGGAACTTCTGAAAATGCGTGAATATTTTTCAATTTTGCCTGAAGACTGCAAAAAGGCATCTTTTTATTCAAAGATGGATTGCATACTATAGGATTAAATACAGATACCAGCAGTATTCTGTGCTTACAGAGAGTGGCATAGAGAAATTGTATCCTCAGCAACTTCTTTTTCTCATCACCTCTCTAAGATACAGATCACAATCCACGTATTGTGTCTACAAGAGTGCAATTTGCTGTATGTGTCTGTCTCTAGAAACCTATACCTCCAGCTGTCCTCCTTTGTTTTTTCTTTTCTCTTTTTTCTTCTCTAGTTTTTCTCTCAACTTCCTACCATTCATCTTACTGCTCAGGTGAGCTAAAACATAACCACTCCCCCCTTTTATGAATAGCTCATCACATAAACCTCTTTCTGTCCTAGGTGGTGTTATCTTTTCCTTATATATGCCATATTTTCTTAGCATGTTTTTAACTGTTTCTTCTTTGTGATGTATTCTTATTCCTGGAATTGTGATCTTGGGGAACCAAGGTCGCAGACCTTACAGCTTTCAGTGTGGCTCAATGTTATGCACTTTTGTTCTGTCCCTTTATATATGGGCACATATATATGTGCTAGAGAAAACACTGGGCCCTTCTTATGAAACACCAAATCATGCACTAAATTTTCAGACCACCAGATCCTGATGTTTTGTTGGCAGAATGACTGCCTGTTGTAATCTATACTTATGTGTAATGTGTTTCAGCATAATTGCAGGTTCTCTGATATGTTCATACAAGCCTGAACAAGAAGTGCTTTGCGTAACTTTGTGGTGGAAGGGAAGAATGGTGTTGACACAATCAGAGATGATTTGGATACACTGAAGTGATCACTCTATCACTTGTATCACCAGCTTCTTCAGGAAATCTGCATTACAGTTTCTTCTTCTTCAGTTGTGCAATATTCAACAGTCTGACCAGCACAATCATGCTTTTTTATTATTTTTCTGTGTTGCTAATTCTTGCATCTTTGCAATAATTTCTGTAGTCTTTGTGTTGGGTGTTTGATTGTTTTTCCTGTAGATTTTCTAAAATAAACTTTTTGTAATGTTACTGGACTGAACTCAGTATTAAGGAGATGAATATTTGCAATTCTTCACCATGACAAGGCAGTTGTTCTCTCTTTGATGGAAATGTTTATCCAAAAAGCGGATGTGTTGTGTACTTTATTATTCAAACTTGATTTCCATGACGAATAGTTTTCCCCTTGAAAACCAGTCCAATAAATCCTGAAGGACTTACTTTGTGATGATATTAGGATGGTTTTTGCATCAATGATGACAACCTGTTTCAGACATACGGGAGAGGGGTTTTCAGTTTTGCTGCTACAGTGTAGAAAACTACAATATTAGCAAAGGGGATTAATCACTGATGTCTTTGGAACCTCCTGTTTATGTGGAGAGCCCTATTTTATCCTCAGCATGAAAGGTGTGCTCAATTCCTGACACTCAAGAAGGAATTAGACTTGGACCTATTTACTTATTTACAAACAGAGAAATATAAACAGGAGATTTAATCAGAAGATAACAAATTATACTCCACTTTTCTTGGCTGGATTGCTGGTTCATTCACATGCAATCATTAATTCTGGAGGAAAAGCCTTTTTGCAGCATTGTGCTTACTTTGGATCTAAAGAACCAAGTTCTTGGTCCACAATTCCCAGTAGTTACCTCCACTGACCACCTGGTGCATGCCTTGAGCTGTCTCTGTCTGCTTACTCTTTGCCCTAATTTTCCATTCAAAAACGTCCCTGTTACTCCAAACCATTGCAGTTCTTTTACCATTAATGTAAATTAATGTGTCCCATCTAGCTGTAGATTATCCTCATCTAATAAAAATATAATCTCTTCTATCCTGAATTATCTATCTTTCCAAAATTCTCAGCATTCAATAAGGTTGGACAATATATATAATTTTTATCAAAACCCTATGTACTGGACTATAAGTTTAGGCCTATCTCACTGAAATATTTTCACAAAGGAGTATCTGAGGGGCTAAGCCTCCTGTCTGGAAACAACTGTAATTAGGTAGGCACTGTACTGCTATTGAAGGAGTTACCTCAAGTGTACCATAAAGTTAGCTGTCACATCATATTTTATTGCTTAGTTCTTCTCTCTACATGCTGTAATGTCTCTCAATATTTTCTTCCAGAATCAGTCTTTCTGATCCCTTTACAGTACAGTTGCAGGAGGTGCCTGTGTTGTGCAGAGTCTGGTACAATTTTCTGTAGGCAGAATGTGGGCAGATTCCTATTTACTTTGGTCATCCACTATTTACTTACAGACACTGGTGAAGGCTGTTTACTCTGTAGTCAACATCATCATAACTTTTGTGCTTCTTATCACAGCCACTTAGCTACTCTTACAAGTTGCTTTCAGGTTTAAACAAACTACTTGGCAATCTTGTTTTGAGGCCTCTCTCTCTTAGCAGTGTATTGGTGTTCAGAAATCACTACACTTTCCTCTTCATCTTGCCTGGTTTATTGAATGAACTTTTAAACTGCATAGGAATATTATTCTAAATATGTCTAACCAGAACAGAAACAGAAGTGCAAAATATTTTTTTTTTTTTTTTTTTTTAGGAAATAACATGGAAAGCAGTCTCAAAGATATTTTGTGGAGCTTTACATGGTAACCAGCAGATCTGTGTAGTTAGCTTTTGAAAGACCTGTATGTTTTCAAATATGTTGAAGATTTGCAACCCCTATTCACAATTTGTGGAATGTGTACATTCTCATCGTCCTGAAGTGCTAGAACTATTTGTGAAAGGTTACATATCATATCCCATGTGCCAGTACTTTGGCAAGATATTCATTAAAATTAATCTGCAAATGCAGGAAATGAGAAAATCCTGCTTGAATGCATCTAAAATGATATGTTGGGTTCCACTGGTTTTTCACACTAAAAGCACCTGGTAAAGGAATATTATTGCCTGGAGTTCAGTCAGGAGATGTAGTTAGAGGAATCTTGTTTTACGTATGAACCAACAAATAGCAGAATTGTTGTTAATTAAAGGAATTTAAATCTTCTAAAGCTGGAGTCCCCATAAGTTTCTTGAACCCTTAAGTGGTGCAGGTGTTGGTTGTGGTCTCATCAGACCCTTTTGCCAAAGAACTGGTACTCCTATTTTTGTGCTGTGACTTGAAATAAAAAACAAATGTATTTTGGGCCATCCTTTCTCAGTTTAAATTTTAAGCCAGAATAAGCAAACACACTACTGAAAGGAGCAGTTTTCCTATTTTCCTCAGTCCCTCCCTGTTCACTCTCATGCCATATTTTCTGCTGACAAGGCTGTTTTCATGGCTGTGCATTGACCCAGCTCAGGGAATTGATCTGAGTTACAATTAACCAGGCAAAACCCAGTAAGTAAATGAATAATGGTGAATTGTGACCCAGATCAAACAACTTATCCTTTTCACCACACACATGAATTCAGGCTCATGCTGGTGCCAAGGAGGGAGATGTGAGCGGGCCTGATAGGCAGTGGGATTCCTTTTTCCAACAGCAGTTACGTCAGCTTATGATATTAAAGCATTAATGCACTGCCTCTGGGGGATTTGTTTCGGTTTCTGACATAGCCTTGAGGGATTTGGTATGCTTTCTGTCTTGGGCTGTTTGTATTGCTAAAATGTTTTATTTTGCGGGAAACACTATAAGTAGGTACAAATGGGGCTGTTACCTGCCTCCTCTAGGAAGTGTATTATGAAGTGACAGTGATCTGCATCAATTAGCATGTTAAAATGAAACTTGACAGAGAGCTTGGGGAAGATATTAAATCCCTACACATTTTTTTGTTGACAGAAGAAACTATTAATGGTCCCAGTAAGCAAATGATTGCATCACAATCTTTGTACTCTATCAAACAATTGTTGTAGTAAACATTTTTCTCATGTGTGAGATTCTCAGGGCCTTGATGTTTTGTAAGCAGCAGCATTCTCTGTTTCTGCTTGTTTGTGATCACCCTTGTGCAGCCCACTGTGCAGTGCTGACACCGATATTTGTGTGGATGTTCAGTGAACCAGATCACAGAACTCATGTACTTAAAAAATAACCCACACAAGAGAAACCATTAGCTGGACCAGTTTCCCATTTTGATTTACTCTCTCCACAAAAACAGCAGAGCTGACACAGCTCAGAGCACAGTCACTCTTTGAGACGGCATGATTGCTGAAACATTTACATTTGGTTTGCATCACTATGTTTAGTGATACTTAGTTCCTTCATTACTTCACCTCTCCACATGGTGACCAGTGTCAGCAAAGGAGTTTTAGCAGTAAATCACTGTGGGGTTGGAGTTAAGTGCAGCAGGAAATTCTGCTTGTACCCAGTGTCATTTGGAGACTGGGTCCTGCTAATTCATTTCCTCCCACAGCTCAGGGCTTGGATGACCTAGCAGACTCCAGGCCACCATAAATCTGTTGACAAGGGTATGGTGTAGGTCCATCTTAGAACTTTGCTTGAGCTGCTTGCACAACTCAGGTGTCAGAGGCTGTTGATTCCACTTTAAATTTGAGCTAGTGATTTTATGGGGTGTTAATGATGTTCTTGAAAGCTACCCTAATACATAATATTTTTCTTTGTAATTCTTATTTGCATTGTTTCTGGTTTAGGTAAGTTTAGTTTTGAAATTGTGGTCAATTTTAGTCAGTATGTATGTCTTGGTTTAACCCCAGCTGGCAACTAGGTTAACACACAGCCTCTCACTCAGCAGACACACACAGATAAACTGATGGGACAGCAAGGAGAATTGGAAAAAAGGGTAAAACCCTCGAGTTGAGTAAGAACAGCTTAATAACTGAAGCTAATAATGATGATGATGATAATGGAGAAAATAAAAACAGAAGTAAAACCCATGAACCAGAGCAGAATACATTTGCTCACCTCCCACTGACCAATATCCAGCCCCAAGCAGTGATTGGCCTCTCCTGGACAATTCCCCCCAGTTTATATACTCAGCATGATGTCTGTGGTATGGAATATCCCTTTGGCCATCTGAGGTCAGCTGTCCTGGCAATGCTTCCTCCCAGCTTCTTGTGCACCTCCTCCCTAGCAGAGCATGGGAAACTGAAAAATCCTTAACTTTGGGTAAGCACTACTTAGCAACAAACATCAGTGTGTTATAAAAATTTGTCTCAACCCCAGTCCAAACCTCAATAGAAGGAAGAAAATCAACTCTATCCCAGTTGAAGCCAGGACACCATATTTCATGCACTGCTCTTTCCTTTTCCACTGGCCTAACAACTCTTGATGGAGTAGGAACAGTAGGAACACAGAAGGAATGATACACGCCAGTGGCAAAGATGTGCATAAGGACATGATATTGAGTGACTGGCTGGCAAAAGCACAGATGAATTCAATCTAGAAAATTTTATATGATATCCATTCTATTTTTAATAGATATGCTAAAGTATTGAGCTGTAATAATTCTGTGATAACATCAGTTTTGTGCTCTATAGCAATGAAAACAGAGCTGACTCTTTGCATCTTTGCCCACATCTATATGAATTGGATCAAAGTGCCTCTATATCATGTAAATCTTATGAGGTTAAGGAAGTAAATGTGCTACCTAGATGCTTTGATACTAGAGGTATGTTACTTTGAAATGATGTGAACTAAACCGACTTACTTATTTAATTTGTTTTAAAGTTACACTTTTTGTTTTAAATTGGATTGATAAGCAAGTCATATAAAGGAATCTATTAATCATTAGAACAATAGGAGTACTTTCCTAAGGGAAATCCCCCCCATACACATCCCCACACACCCCTTAAGGAGTCCTGTAACTTGAGAGTCGATTTAAGTGAAAACTTATTTATTATTGGTCAAAATTTTACTTGGTCAAAATTTTGAAATCCTAATACTTAAAATATAGTGCCCCTTGTTTCTTCTTAAGTAAATTATCTCTCTTTTTCCTGTAAGTTTTTCTTCTCTACCTCTTATTTCCTTTTCTCAAATTACCCCTTAAGTCTATTCTCCTGCCTCTCCACTGCTCTCCACCAACCCAACCTCAGACTTGCTCCTGTGTTACTAGTTGCTTTAAATAATTTAATTCAATATTTATCTAAGGCAGGTTAATCCACACAGCTGAGATGCTTCTCTTAGAGAAGAGTGTTTATAGAAATGCCATTTCACAATTAGATTTTAGAATGTTTTTGTTTCCATGCAAGTCCCTAGCCATTAAACTCACAGAGATAATCTTTAAATTATGTCACTGTAAAGGAGACCATGGCATTTTCCATTTCTATTGCATGGAATCACCACTAAAGAAATCAAGAATCTAATGACAATGAATGAAGTGGGAATTTGGGTGCTGGCTTGATTACAGAGTGAACTGGGGCAGTCCTGGGGCCCTAGACTTCCCATGGGGAGAACCTGAGCATAACCAGTAAATGGCCTTGAATTGTAGCTGAAATGAAAGTCAAGGCTGTTTCTGCTCAAAAAAGAAACCCAACCTGTTTAAAATGGATTTGGCATAAAGAGTGGAAGTTGTTATCATCCTTCAGTCTAACGACACCCATTTTGTAGCAATAAGTAAAACTGTTTCTTAAACAACAAGGTAAAGGTTTGTTGAAAACCATGATGCCTCCTTCCTGCATATATGCACTCAATCTGTGCATCCCAACAGTGCTATAAGCCCTGTGAGCCACAAATGTTGCCTCATGCTGAAAGGGGAAAACCGTGCCTGACAAAGAGTTTTGTGTTCCTGCAGTAAGTCGATAGAATTTTATTGTCTCTGTTGTGGTGGAAATGCTCGGTCAAGGAGAGGATAATGATCCTCTTCCTCCAGTATGCAATGAATATTTATACCCTTTAATTGTCCCGTGCTTTTAGTTTGCAGATATTTCCCTTAACATTAAAATATTAATTACTTGGAAGGTGCAGAGCTGTAGTTTGCCTCTCAGAAGATTTGAACTGGTTTATCTTTGAAGACTCTAAATATATCTGTTGTTGATTTTGTATCTGTTTTGGCAGTACACAAAGAAAATGGAGTGTAATTTTATGGGGAGAGTACCTGATTTATTCAGTTATGACCATGACAGCAGCTTTTTTATGGTATGGCTCCAATTCCTATGATGGCCTAGAGACCCTCAGCAATGACAGTGATTCATTGCTTTCAGTGATGAAAGCTGTTAGTAGAACACCTCAGTGCTCCAAATCATCCTGTTTATTATATCACTGAAAGCAAAATTGTAAAGTTCTTGCAATTAAAATAAAACTTTATCTTTGACTGAATATGCTGGGATGATATTTTTAAACATGTTAAGTTGGGAAATGAGAATTTCTTTTGCAAAGTTAAATGAGATCCTAAAGAGGTATGCAATGAAATTGTACCAAGCTCATTTCTAATTCCCAGTGAGTAGGTGTCCGGATCATACCAGTCACTGGAACCAGTTGTCATGCTGGTAGACAGCAGCAGGCAACAGAGAAGCAAAAGGATGAATAGACATGAAGTGTGAGATGATTTCTACTGCTCATATATTAGAAAAAAGAGAATGATAGAAAGGGTAGGGAAAGAAGAGGTATCAGGAAAAAACTGAAGTAACTCATTCTATGAAAGAGAAGGCTAAATGATGAAACACAGAAATAGAATTAAAAGAAGGATATAGTGGCATTATTTAATATATATATCCTGTTAACAGGTGAAAAAATTGTGGTAATTTTCTCATCCTTTTCTGCTTCCCTCCCTTTCTGCTTCACATAAAGAAATGTGCCATGAATCTGGGTTAGGAATGAAAGTTAAAACATTTCAGAGCATGGTTGGCTTGTAAAATATTTGTCATGATTATTGCTTTGAGGAGCACGTTCACAGTGTGGTGTTGGTGTTTTACATCTTTATAACTGAATAGTAAAGCTGCTGTAAAACTGAGTGGGAAATAACATAAAATTCTATAGGCTTCAAATGAAATTCTTTACTAATTTCTCCCTTGGGATTTATAAATAATGTGTACACTAAATTTTTAAAAGACACTAGAGTGTAATATATGCTAATTCATTTTTTCCTTCTTCTCTGGAGAGAACTCAGACAGTTCAAATACAGGTTTCAGCTTCTGATAGACTTTCCTGCTTGGAGAAAGAATCCCACCTCCCATACAGAAGGGACCTTTGCATGCACACATATGTGACTGTGCACGAATCCCAGCACTAACAATTTCATTTGTCCTGCATTTGGGAGAATAAGTAAAAGCTAGGAAAACCACCTAAGTCTATTTATTAGTGATATAAATTTATTGTGGGATATTTTGGAGGTTTTTTGGGAGTGGTTTTTTGGGGGGGTGGGG
>VWYP01011729.1:133288-206576 GCA_013400435.1 Pycnonotus jocosus
GTGGAGGAGGGGCGGCTAATAGAAATCAATTGGATAATTTCAGAGGACAGGAGTCTAGTGCAGCCTTTATCCTGAGTCATAAGAGTTGTTGTAAGCAGTTTTCCGAAATACTTGTACCAGCAGTGGCCGAGTCTAGAGCAAATGCTTGCTGCGGGTGTGTTGGAAAGTAAATTTTTAAGTTTTCAATCTTATTACAAGGCTCGCTACAGCTCCTCCTCGTGGTAAAACACTGGAAAACGAGGACAAGGAAGATACGAGGCAGCATCCTTTGTACTGGACCAGCACAGATAATCAAATACAATATAAAACCCAAATGAAACAAACCTCATCAAAGGATTCGTATTCTGTCAAATAATCAAGCTGAGTAGAGATAAACGAGAGTGTTGTAGATGCTTATTTTCCTACAGATCAGTTTTCAGATTGCAAGGTGCAGTGCAAGATGAGTAAATGTAGAAAAGTAAATGAAGTAAGATCAGAAACGTTAGCAAGTGGTCACATCTGAAGCATAAATTCTAATGATGCTTAACTCTACATCCAGGGTTTAGCAGTCTTTGGTAACCTGGAACATAGCAGCATTGATGTGTATTTGTAATATCATTCCCCTTATCCCCAAACACAAGCTGTAATGCTTAAGCCACGCTTCTTTAGTAACTAAAGATTCTTTACACAATTTAAGAAATATAACACATATCCATTGTTTTATAAATAAACATGGTAGCTGTCTTCTTGGAGTAAGGCCATGAGGTGTACTCTAACTTAATTATAAGGAATTAAATGTAAACTTGAGACAGCCTACTAATCTTCTTTCCACCAGTCAACCTTAAAATTATTTTTAGCACCCTTTACTTCACTGTTTATTTGAACAGAGTAAGTTTATAGCTAATACAGCTCTATGTTCTAGGTAACTTACTGCAACCCAGCCAGTTGTCTGAGACTGCTACCATGGGTCAATATTGCAGAAATGACACAAGTCCAGCTTTACTTTTGCATAGGGTGCAAGCTGATATAGATGGCTTTTGCAGAGCAGGAGCTGCCTGGATCGAACTGGAAAATTTCTGGAGCAGGAGAATTGCTAATGGCTTTCCCTTATATCAGTTGCTGCACTTGTTCAGACTGACAAAGGCTGCATTGAGATTACACATTAGGAAGAGATTTTTTTTATTGTGAGGGTGTGAGGCACAGGAACATGTTGCTCAGAGAAGTTGTGGATGCCCCATCCCTGGAAGTGTTCAGGGCCAGGTTGGAGGGGCTCTGAGCAACCTGGCCTAGTGGGAGGGGTTCCTGCCCATGGTAGGGAGGTTGGAACTGGATGATCTGCAAGGTCTCTCCCAACCTAACTATTCTATGACCCAACAATATCTATGCCACAAGAATTCCTGCAAATTCTGAGGCAAAACTGAGGAAACTCTGGATTTGCTTAAACCCTGAGGAGGTCTGCTGAAAAATTCACATGCTTGTCAAGACTAGAATGTTTTCATTTTTCCCTTGCACTGCTGATGCAATTGTAAACAAGAATGCTGCAAAGGGTAGTAACTGCTTTGCAAGTACTTATTACAAGCAATAACATTTTCTTATTAAATTTTAGTTTAGTTTTTCCCTTGCTCCATCTTTTTCTGGTATTCTATATGGGATTTCATTCCTATACTTCTCTTGATGGAGTGTTTTCAGAAGTGACTGGTTTTTTTTATATACCTGCTGAGAGCAAATTAACAGGCATACATTTCTCCTCCACAGATAATTTGAGGAGGCAGTCTTCCTCACAGTGTTCTTTGGCTACCATAAAGCACAGAAACCGCTTTAAGTATTATAGAAGTGTTACAGATACCTTTGTCATGCTTATGCTTGTAATATCTTTTTAATTGTCTTTTTTGGTCAAGCGTACAAGTAAATGCTGTTTATTAATGAAGCTCTGCAAAAAAGTGTTCATCTATCGTAATGTGATCTGCAGATGTGTTCTTAAAACAAACCCTTTCATAAGTCTGTTGTACCTGTCAGCACATTTTATTGCTGTGCCCCAGCATGTATGGATTACCCCATCAATTCTAGATTTTTGCACTGTTTTGATTTGCCAATGACCTCTCCACACGCTCTGCAATTTACTGTTAACAATATTTGTTCTTTGGCTCAAACTTAGGCCAGCAATAATACCAACCTGGCCAGGGGCTGGGTTTAGCACATTCTTTGCTGCTCCTTTTCCTGAGGCTGATTCATTCTGGGTCTTCAATCACAGTCTGTAGAACTTGAGCCTACTATGGGATGAGGAGAGCAGTTCTTGAAGCAATAAAAAGGACATTAGAGCAACACTTAACATGGTCCAAACAAACCTGTCTTGTTTGACGATAATATTATTTCCTGACAGTTCTTCCCCCTTTTCTTTCAGATAAAGCCCAAACCTTTGCAAAGTTCTAGTAGATGTTTTACTGTGATATTTTTCTTCTTTTTAGGCAGATCTGGAAGCTTTCTTGTCCTTGCTCCAAATAAAAATGGCAAGACTAGTTTCACAGGCTGACAACTGCCTGATCACTGTTTGCTGGATTCATCCAGTTGCTCTTGAGTATTTTGAACAAGATCCCAACATCCTCTCGATCTCTTTGAATTCCAAACCTCTGTCATCTTCAAGAGTTCATAATAATTATCCAATCATCTTGTGTTTATCCAAATGTCTATATACAAGTACTCTGGTGTCAGCAATTCTGTGATGCTTATGATCTTATGAAACTAAATCCTTTAAAAACCCCTAAAGTCTGAGAAACATTATTTACCACCTGGACTAAGAGAGTACTTTCAGAAGGGCTTTGAAATACAGTCTGAACCAAAATCTTTAATTTCAATGCATGTAGGCAACTGGATGTCTAGCTGACAAAGTTGTTGTATGCACATTGTAGACAGACATATCCTGGATTGTTCAGCTTGTCTGGCCCTCTCAGTAATTACACTTGTAGCACCCAGTTCCTTTTATTAGATGCCTCTATTCATATGGTCATGATGGGCATTATAGCGAGAAGAAACATCAAAAATATTAGGTTTCCTAGCCACAATCTCATGAGTAAACAAGGAATGCTTCAGTAAACATGATCTGTGGAAATGAATAATTCTGAAAGGTGGTATTACATTTTTCTTGGTGGATGTCATCATAAGTGCTGCTGATTCGCTGAAGCAGCCAGTTCGGGAAGACAGTATCAGTGAAGTAATTAATCCTTCATGATTCCTTTGTGCCTTGAAGCTTTTGTTTCTTGTCTGACAAAAAGAAACATTCTGTCTCTGTGTTGTTGCTTCACATGAAATCTGTCATTTCCTAGAAATTTATTCTTAGCTGGAATTGTAGCTGCCTTGCTCTTTTGACACAATGATATATGAACCTCTTTTCACTGAGAGCAGGGGTGCAGCACTTTATTGAATCTGTTTTACTTAAGTCTAGTTCAGATGTTCAGGCTACATGTGAATTTGCAATGTGATTAAAGCTCTGTGAGCTCTTTGGAGAGTGTCCCATAAATTAATGCTTTGGAGGAACACTAGGTGGACACCTGGACCTTCTGAAGCTGTGTGAATTTTATGTTACATATTCTCATTTAGAATGGCATGCACTGGGACTTCTTTTGTTTCTATTTCCATACCTTTGGCACTTACCCTGCAAACCTGCATTCAGTACTATTGTAAAAAGCATCAATTACTTGTTAGTGTTATGGTAATAATTGCAGTACCAGTAGGTGCAGAAAAAACAGTGACTTGACCAATTTTGGTGACCATCTCAGAGAAGCTGCTCACACAGAAAAGCCATTCTGTACAGCATAAGCCTCTGATCACCCTTATAAATAGACTTGTCACCACTGGTGATTTTTACCACTCTAAGGGACTTGATCTTGGCTGCGAAAAGACAGCACCATCTTTTGTCCCACATGATGTCCTGGTAAAGCCAGGACTGATGGGGTGAGGTAGAGAATTGTTGGTCCATTAGTCTCTTTCCCCTTGTGAGTCCTCAGCTGAGATAGCTAGAGTACTACAAGGTAGTAGAGATATGAAGGACTCTATTCTCAGTGCAAAACAAACATGAGAAGCCAGCCTTGTTAGATGATGCACAAGAATCCTTTGCTGTTTGCAGAATCCTCTAAAAATGAATTCAAATTATCTAGCTATTTCTTTTTCATGTGCATTAAAAAGAAGTAATATCTTAAAGTAAAGTGTTTTCTATGAGCATCTCAGAAAAACTAGCAGACCTAGGAACAAAATATTAAACTAAGAAAATAAATTCTGAGAGGCACATCTTAAGTGTTTTGCATGTGCAAGCTACAAGAACTTTATAGCTGCTTTTCAGATACAATACTTGTTTCTTAGTTCTTAGTTCTTTGATAGAATGTCGTAGTGCAAGGTGCATATGGTGAATTTTCTTCAGGAGTTTATTACATACATATTAATACCGGGCTAAATTGTTTAAATTTTGACAGAGTCATGTGGAATACATCCAGGTTTGAGAGCATTAGAGATTCTTTCAAGAAAAAATGCACACAAACTACAAAATATTATGCAAGTCAGACTTCATGAAAGGTCATTTTTCTTATTATTTATTTGCAGATGCTTAGACGTGTAGGCAAATTTATTTACTCCCATAGGTGAAAGAGGAAACTAATTTATTCAAATCTTGCTCAGAATAGTTACTGCTGGAACAAAAAAATGTTCCATTCAAAGTACTCCCACAACAAAATAGGTCTGACATATAGACACAGATGAGAACAGAGTCATTCAGCAGTATTCTTGCAATCCTGGGCTATTTTGATTATGCTTGAATAGATTACATAGCTGTAGACCATTTTCTTAAACACTGAAGCATTTGAGATGAGAGGGACTGTCAGTACTGTTGGAATACCTCTCTGGTGACCTGAGTTGTCTTATCTCCAGAGGCAAGAATTATTTTGTTGCTTCTCTTCTAAAACACCACTAAATGTAGTGGCATTTTATGTAGCACTTGCTAAGCTTTGGAAGGAACTCAACTTACCAAATAATTGTAGAAGAAACAGTTTGTGAAAACCTGTGAAAAGAGGAATGGAGGCCTTTAGAGACAAACTGTTTTTGCTTTCTTCATCATCCAGGATATTGTGTACCTACACTTGTGAAGAGTGCATGATTTTTTTAAAGGTGAAGTTTGTTCTACATGACTGTGTATCACTGAAGGCATGATGAAACACTGGTGTTCCAAGTTTTCAAGAATGAAAAGTGACCTTTCTCTGGGTCCAAGCACGTACTGTAAAAACTGAAGTACAAGTATGTAAATTCTTCAGTGGAAGTTTCTAAGAACTGTCTTCCTCTATCATGAAGAGCAACATCATGTTCTTTCTCATTTGTTTTTCTGTTATTTTTGAACAAAACCACTCAATGTAGCAAAGATGAGTTTGCTTTCTCTGGCAAAAGCAGCCTGTAACATGGTCATCTTTTTGTGCCTCTGTCTCTCTTCAGAAAGCTGATTATATCTGTAGATGACATATTGGGCAGTATTTACATTACACATATTTGAGGAAGATTATTTGAATCAATCTCCTGTTTACTGCAGCTGAAACCACTATCTTTGAGAAGATGTGACTGCAGCAGCTTCTGGAGTCTAACTGAGCTGGATAAAAAGGGTCTAAAATGTCACCTGTAGATATAAAAAAATAGAAAAAATTATGAACATGTGTTGCTTAGTATTATGGTAAAGCTTAGGAACTTCATTCCTTGTTGTTCTGAGTGCTGTCCAGAAAAACTCACCACGAAACAATGAACAAAGAGCTTTCCTGCCACAAAGAGCTTACAATTTAAGACACAACAGGATAGAGAAAGACAGTGAGGCATAAAGAAATAAACAGCTGCCAGTGAATTCATAGGAGACTGGTACAGATGTCATTGCTGGGTATTTAATGGGAAGTGGATAAGAGCATGGCTTCAAATCCTCCAGTGCCCTATTCTATCAAGAATAAATATATTTATGTGACATGCCAGAACTGATAACTCTATCTTGCAAGAGCTGATATAAATTCCCCTAAATAATGAAATCCATACAAACACATTGTACGGCCTTTGCTATTGCTTCCATTTTTTTAGGAAGGAAAAGAAAATGAACACATTTTCTGCTCCTTTCTCTGCAAGAATTCTGAGCCCTGGGACTTCAGTCTTAAAGAGGTGATCCTTACTACTGTTGTTGTAGGACTGAGTATCTCAGCCCTTTGAACACCACAGTCTGAGATGATGTAGTTTCTTGATGGGGTTCTTGTCCCTAGTGACCATAGAGCAGCAATGTTCAAAATCCTGAGTGGGGTGAGGTAGGCACCTCATCCAACAAGAATAAGGGAGAGACTCAACTTCAGTAGAGAAGACTTTGGTTTATTCATGGGGAGCTGGTGGGTGAGATCCTGTAGAAGGCAACACTGAAGAGCAAAGATACTCAAATTATCACTCATAAGGAGCAAAATGTTGTCCATGTCAGGACTCAGGAAAATGAATATAAGTATCATGGCTTGACAAAATAGGAAGCATGTGGCTGAGTTCCAAGGCAAAAAGAACATACGTAAGAGGCAGAAGCAGACTACAAAGAAAGAATATAGAGGCTGCCCATGATGGCAGGGGTGGCAGTAGGGAAGCAAAAGTTCACCTAGAGCTGAAACAGACAATAACCATCAAGGGCATGCTTACTGCTCGTTTAGCAGCAAAAAGAACAAATTATGGAAATGGCCCATGGCTGAAAGTGCTGGGTAAATTAGTGGCAGAAGATTTAAAAATGCTCTGTCTTTATCAGAATTTCCCAAGCCTTGTGGGAAGAGACATATTCAAATAGGAGAGGAAATGTTGGATGGCCAAGTGAGAGTTCACTTGAGAAATCTCAACCTGTAAAAATACATGGGACTAGATTTAACCTTGCTTACATCTTTTGGAAATTATGGCTCAAGTCCCCTTGAAAGCTGGTCCTCACCACATGAAGAAGAAGGTGACTGAGAGCAGACAGTGTAGATTTGTCAGGGATGATTTGTTGGTGCTTGACCAACCCAATTCATGTTATAATGAAATGGCTAGATCTATGAATCAGGAAGGAGAAATGGATGTTGTCAGCTTTGACCGCAGCAGGATGACAAAGCCTTGCACAGCTCTTTTCTGTCCAGGTCATGGTGTTACATTCTAGGTGATAGAAAAACTGAAAATTCTAATGGTTGCAGTTAATTCTTCAGTCAATTTTTGGGTGTTTCCAGTAGCACACCTTCTGCAAATAGCCTTTATACTATATCGTATTCCAGTTGTTCCTACCTCTACAATTAACGTCAGGAATTTAATTTTTTTTCTCCAAAGGTTCCATTTCAGATGTAATGATATGAAGTAGCCTACTCTGCCCTGGCAAACAACTCATCCCTCCTCACTCCTTGTCTCCCTTACTATAGAGAGCTGTAGGGTTTTTGTTGGGTTTTTTTGTTTGTTTGTTTGTTTGTTTTGGGGGTTTTTTTACCCCTGTTGCCTTCTTTCTGAGTTAAACATCATTATTATATACTCTGGTTCCACTCAGCATTGACCCATGTCTCTTCTGAGAACTGCTGTGTTGCTTAAGCAGTAATTAAACTCTTACCCCTTGAGGTTAATTTTTCCCTACACCAGTTTTTCCATTGGTGTTGTCCTGAGGTAGACACCTTGATCTTGTTGAATGCAAGTTCGTGTCATCTGTATCAGCAAAAAGAACTATTAGAAAAGAGGCTACAGTTTCTCAAAGCCCTCTCTGCAAAGAAGTACTGACCAAATGTTTTGGAGTATGTAACATTCATATCAAAAAATGATGATTCTGTGTCCAAGTCAGCTTGGAAGGGAGCTTCAAGAGCACGGGTCTTAGAGGCTGGCCACGGGGGTCTCCCCAGTTTTTGACACAGTATTTCAAATATCTATAAGGGCTTAAACTTATGTTTGTATTTATCAGTGTAATTCCTTGCATATTCAAAATTTGGTGCAATGGTAAATCTTTTTCCTTTTATCTACTTAATAAATGCATCTAAAAATTCTTTAAATTTCACAATTTTCCTTGATCTTAATTCACATAGAATAAAGGAATAAAGTATTCATGAATATCTTATTAAAGCTGATTATAAATTAAGATTAACTTACTTAAAGTGTAGTGTACTGTATACCCTTATAATTATTTATGCATTATGTAAAAGGATTGTTTTTTGAAGAAAACATTTCTCTTCTGATGGCCCTTCACTGTAAAGAAAACATAGTATTCATGCAGTTCAGAAATGCCTCTTTAGATGCTTCACCTTTAAAGGGTTTTCACATTTCATTTTCAGTCTAAACTGTAGCAGCATCCACACTTATAAATGTCAGCATGAATTTGTCTCCTAAATTAATTTAATTATCTAAATATCAAAAGTAATTTCACACCTGCAGCTCTTACCTAATTCGCAAAAGGCAACATAACTCTCTTGGCCACAGTCTTCCAAACAAACTGTGGCTCTTGGATCCAGCTACAAGTATTATGAACCCTAGAGTCTTAGTTTTCCTTTTCTTGTCCTAGAAGATTTGGTGGCTATGTAATAATGTTACTTTAACATCTCAAAAAAGTGTTTTAAAGATACCTATATCACAGCATCTAAAGGAAAGAATACTTCAGCATCTCAAAGTATATGAGTATCCCATTTGAAAAATTGGTTGACAGACAGAAAAAAATGAGCTATTTTTTTTTCTGCTTCCTGAAAGACCAAATGCAGAGATGTATCACATCACTGTCACAACGGAATATTTTAATTGTGGTGCTCAACAGTGGTGTGGTACTGTTATGATTGCATTATAAAAGGCTTTTCTGTTACCTTCCTATTTTTAACTTCAGTGACACTTGAAGAAAATTCTATTTTTTCTTTTTTCAAATCAACATTTTTAACAAAATGAAAGTGAAAAGAATGTCTTCACTATGTTGGTTTTGTCTAAAGATTTTGGGGGAGGGAGGAAGGAAATCTCTTGAACTGGATTTAATTAAATAAAGGGGTTTCTTAAATAAGAATGAAGCAGACACATTTTTCTGCCTTTGTTATCAACAAGCAATCACTGAGTTTTAAATAAGGGAGAGGCAATGCATCCTCCCATTCTTGCCCAATGAACAAATGAGCATAAATTGGCCCTCAACAGAATAACCTTGAGGTTAGTAGGAATGCCTTAGCAGGGCACTTGAACACATTAACTTATGATGTTCCATCTGGTCCTGTGTTTCTTTGCTACAGGAGATGAGAGTTTACTATCCTCCTCCCATCTCAAAAAACAGTGCTCGTCTCTCTTAATTTCCTTCCTTCCCTCCCTCCCTTCATGTATGCCCTGAAGCCTCTCTGCTGCCCTAGCTGGTGCAGTAAGAACTTGCCCTTCCTGTCTCAATCTATCTCAACCATTGTGCAAAGGAGTAAATCACAGCAGAAACTGACTACCTCTGAACCCATTGTGGGTCGCTCAACATTTTATTTAAATAAAATTTGCAGGACTTTCAGTACTTTAAAAATCTTACATCATGTAGGAAGGTCCTTTTAAGCAGACCAAACCTTATTTTTCCTGAAAGCTGTTGTTAGAATTATGAAAGTTAAGAAGATGCAAAAGACTTTATGAATTTGAGAGGAATCTGAGATGCAGTGAAGTGAGACTGGCTACATGAATAAGTAAGATCTACAGTGGGAGGAGATGCTAAAAAAGCTGTGGGAGATGTATTGCAAATAGATCAATGTAAGGACAGTTCTATTTTCTCCTGAATTCTCCTAAAGTTTCCTGGAAAAACTGCTGTTTTCAACAGACTACCACTGTGGTAGAAAAACGCTGTTTCAAAAATCCATCTGTGTCTGTAGCTTGCTGATATGACAGATAACAACACAGCAATCTCCAAATTAGTCCCTTGAGCCACTCTTGTCTGCAGGCTGCATCTAGAGTACAGACATTAGCTGTGCAGCTGCACCAGCAGAGGTTCTGCACCAGGTTTTCCTGCTGTCTTGGGTGGGTTTTGGCTCAGGTTTTTACAGACCAGAGTTAAAAATGTCTTTTCTTAATTTATTCACTCTCCTTTGACATTTTCTGTAAAATTGTGGAGGTTGTTCTCATGAGAGTAGTAATTGCTACTTCCTGGAATGACAGGGAGGTCTCTTTAACACATCAATGCAAACTAATGCTGTTCTTAAATGTGGGATTCATCCACTTTTACATCAGGTGCAGTTTGATGTTGGAGCTGTGTCTGACAGGCATAAAGGAAGCAATGGGATAAGAGATCCAGTCCAGCTTTCTGAGTGGTGATGAGGCAAAACACTGGGCTCAGATGGTTTGTATTTTATTTTAACCAGTATTTCTCCAGACATTCATGCTCACTTTACTGGTCAGTAACACAGCATTACCAAGACTGAAGGTGCTCTGTGTTGTAATAGGGGTCACAGACACTTGTTACTGACCGTGGTTCTCTGTTGTGCCTGCCTGGAATCCCAGCAGCCTGGCCTTTAATACACTCTTGCCCTTTTTGCAGGCCTACTGATCCCTGGAGGCTCTTGGTCTACTCTACAGCCTGTATATGAGGAGGCAGGAGGCAGAAACAAGGAGTCAGTCTGATGTGTAGTAACCCAGCCAGCTGAAGTTTGGAAGTAAATCCCACTGAATCACTGAATGGTTAAGGTTGGAAGGGACACCACCCACAGAGAGAATCAGAAGGAGCAAAAGATGTAAGTATTCAGCTCCCTGTCTTGTTTTCTAAGATTTGAAGCTCTTTCTGAGGGTTTTGGTGAGTTTAAAGGCTGAAATATTTCCCAGAAAGTAAATTCCTTGCATTCATACCAGCTCCCTTCTGCTGTATCTTTGGCATGGTATATTGGTGTGTCCTTCACTTGCACATGCCCAAGATCATTTGATTATTCCTGTAGTACATCGAGGCTGGCTAAGAAATGTGTGAAATATGATGCTTGTTATGACACTTACAGCTGAACTGTCCTTGGCAGCTTCTTCATGTGCTGTGTAATTTCCATGTACCTCTGAAGAAAAAAGTAAAAGAGAGAGAGAGACTGGTTTTCTGCCAGGATATCTAGGAAGAAAAGTGTAATATGAATCAAGAGGAAAAACTTTTGTTTGAAATAAAGGTTTGGAGAGGTTGATACTGGACTTAAAAGGCATGATTGTAGTCCCACCTGCTCATTTTACACTGCCTCCAGTTGAATTACACATCACTGCTGCTGGTAGAAGTATAATCAGGGCCAAGACTGTGAGAGCCAGAAGACTTTATTGTAGATTGTCCCATGGTTGCAATCAAATTATCATTTAGCTTTCCAGGAGTATTAATATTTTTGATCAATTTAAGCCCAAATTCTTTGTCTTCCCCAGTTCTTTGACTTGCTCTCCAGAAAGATTATATAAATACAGATAAATAGAACAGCTCGTACTCAGCTCAGCTACTGAAACCTCTAATAACTGTATTTTATATGAATAGTTCTATGAACAAATCATAAACCAATTTGTGCCCTTGCATCCTTTTTGAGAAAACAAGAAATAGAATATTGCAGATGTATTTGTACCTCCTCTTAAGTCAACTGCAACATGTTTAAAGTATGGTAAACTTCAAATGCATATTATTTTGTCTCTCCAGTCACCATCTGGCAGTGAATGCCCTTAACAAAAGCATCATGTACTTCAGTCACTAAAAGTCAAGTGTACTAATGTTTTGTAAACTGCAGGACTAATCTGAGAGGACATTGTTCTGAAAAAAAACTTCAGAGGCTGAAAGAAATCTCCCACCTGTAATTGCAAAGCCTGATGTTCATTAAAAAGGGGATGACTTCAGTCAGTCCATTGTGTATTTTGTAAAGATAAATCCACAGCCTTGTACAGGATCCAAAATTTGATACTCCTCAGTTTTATTGGAAAGTTTTCCCTGCCAGCTGAAGTCTAGGTGCTCTTTTTGAAGGAACCTCACTTAATAAGTTTTGTCATAAGATATTGTTTACATGGATAAAAATGTATAGTTATATTTTGAGGGAAACTCTCAAAACCTCTTATGTTAGCATTTGTTGTTGTATATATTGTTGTTTAACCATTTGTATTTCTACTTAATATTTACTTAGAAAAGGATAGAACAGGAACAAATGATACTTTCTATTCTTTGGATTAGAAGTTCAGTGCATTGTTTCTGGTCTAGATGTAGTTATGCTCTTAAAAGGCAATGTACACTTGCTTAGATGTTCTTCTTTTTGTTCTGATTACACTTCTGGAGTCAATGGATGATAGTGGTGTTAGCAACTGCTTTTGACAGCCCTTAGGAGGGATCTGGAAATTCATTGCACAAACTTGGTAATCTGTAGTTTACAGTATATGTATTACTCAGTACACCACAAGGGTGGTATGTTTGCTTTTTTCTGGGCAGTTTACTTTTGCTTCGGCTTTTTGCTGTTAGTGGTAAGTTGCAGGAATCTTTTGTTTGCACTGACAATGATCAGACTCAATTCCTTCCTGAAAGAATGAATTCAAATTAAAACAATATAGAAAATAAGGAGGGTAGTTATTTTATAGTTTAAGGGAGCTCCATTCCTGTAGAATCCAGCAGGAAATGCTTTATGGTTTGTGTCCAATGTTTTTCTCATCAATAACGGCATTAGTGCATACCTGTGATACAAAGGCAGCAAGCACACCTAAAACTGGATGTAAATGCTATACTTCTTATCCACAGTGCCCTCCACTGCAGTCTCCCATCAGTCTCAAAAGCTGTTTGTTGTAAGTGTTATTGTAGATGATCATATTTGGCATGAAGGCGGTCTTTAGGATGGGTTGCATACACCTCAAGGCTGTCTGGATACTTGCAGCATAGAAGAGCTGCTAATCCAATGCTCACAATGTGTTTTTTGTGAAGGCTTATGGCAGATACAAAGAGAACAAACAAAACCTGCAGTGTTCCTGCACACCAAACAGACCTACACAAATTAATAGGCTACAAGTCCTTGTAGGTCTCTTACAGTAGTCAGAAACTGAGGAGGTATGTGTCAAGAGAGATGCCCAACACCATCTGTCATGCAGGAATGTCTCATACAACTTCTGTTCAGTCATGGCAGACAGTAGCAGGAGGCATGAAGTCTCTTTTGATTTTATTTGGTATTTTATAAATGCTTTATTCTTCTCTAAGAGTAATAAAGAGTGTTCCCAAACCAGTTGTTTTCTAGTTTTTTTTTTTTAACTTCACTAAAAAGATTTTCTTCCCAACACCTCCATTAATGTTTGATAGGATATCTTAGGATACTATTCACATATTTAAAGAAATGGAAACATGGCAATAAATCCTTCATATTTTCATATATATTTTCATAGGTACAGTAAACATTCTTAGTCAAATGTGTTTGGTCACTTGAGAATAGAGAAGTTACAAAAACTAAGTATGATGCCCTGACTTGCCAACCCATATTTAGAAAATGTTCAGGACACATATAGTTACCCAAAAGACTGGAACAGAGAAAGGAAGACAAAGGAAAAGTGATAATTTTCATCTAGCTTATTCGGGATTTACTTCTGCAGCAGAAACATGTCAAAACGGTGCATTAAATCCATGAAAATTAAATGGCATATTATAAATTTGAGAGATCTGAAACATTTTTGATGAACCAGGCTAGCCATAAAAAATCCCATCCAGGATTTCTAATCTTAAATCAAGTAGGCCATTTTATGAAAATGAGAAAGGACGCCTAATTTGTGGCTATAAATACTTCAACCTGCTCCTGATACTTCCTCAAGATCTCAGTCACAATAGACACTTGCCGCTGGTTCTCAGAAAACTAAAAAGTAGATTTGTTCCCTGCTGTGACATGCCCAGGCAGATGAAAAGAAAATAAATTTGGGTCAATATGAAGTAAGTTTTACATATTGGATATGTGTTGTTACATTTCTTTATGTAATTATTGTATATTGTGTATGCCTTCTAGTGGCACCAGCATTATACTAGTCAACAGCATTATATTCAGATGGTGTCCATCTCCATGCAGCCTCAAGGCTCTGTGGCCAAGACTACTCCTACTGCCAGCAGTGTGTTGGTAGCAGGCAGTGACTGGTTGTGCCCTGTTCCTTAAGGCAGATGTTAGGCAATACCAGTACCAAAATCAACACTTAGAAGCATTGCTAGTAACTGGCTACCCTTTGATTTTGAGCTCTTTGAGGCTGGCAGTCCAACTAGTTTTCCATGCACATAAGCCATACCTCTCCAGATGGGAAAGATTCTCTGGGAGACTGTGTCACTTTCATACCCTTATTTACTGAATGAGTAGTCCCACCACCTTTGTCTCCTTCATTTGTCCAAAAATGATGTTTGGGAAGATTTGCTGCATTTTCTTCTCAGGAACTGAGACAAGACTGACCAGCCTGCAGCTTCCCAAATCTTTCTTTGTTAAAGGGGAGTGACATTTGCCAAAACAGCCTCCTGGCATGCCTACCCAGCTTAATGCCCTTTGGAAAAGACTGCTATGTATGTTTTGAGTTCGTCCTGGGAGGTCAATTATTCTTCTGTTCTCTGTCTTGTTAAAAGACATATAAGATACTACTGAAATCAATAACACTGTTCACCTGTTTAAAAATGAACAGAATATTAAATATGTGTTCAGTTGAGGTGCTGAAGCACTCCCATATTAAATAGCAACACTTCAGGTATTAGCTGGAAAATATCATATTCAAAAATTTTGTATCTCATTTTCAGAAAACAAATCAGAAAAACAAACAAATTTTTGCCATGTTTTGAGGAAAATTGATCTTTGGAGCCCAGTTTTGTTCCTTAGACCTGTATCTAGTCAAAGCTGGGAATACTTCATTTCTGAAAGACATAGCAGAGGGAAAATTTGGTTCTGGCAGTTTCAGACAATCCACCATGCTTTCCCTAACTGGATTATTTGTGTCAGTGGAAGCCAGGCCTTCTTGAAATCATGCAGCCAATATTTCACCACAAGAAATTTCAGTGGGAATAGTATAAAGTTTTATCTAATTCCAGATTTAATGCATTTTTCTTCTAACTGCAGATGATACTTCCTAAAGTTGTTAAAGGCTTGAAGAGCAACTATTTGTAGCTTCATGGATGTCCTGAATATTCTTTAAAAATATCAGCAATACTTCCCAGCAAAGAAGAATAAATTAATTTGATTTTATAAAATCTCATCCTTTCAAAACCTCAGAGAATCAAAAGAAAATGGAAATGAAGGAGTTCCTAACTGATAAGGGAAGCAGGTGTACTGTTAAGGATGAACACTGTGTATTTTGCATGTGGTTTACTTAAAGTATATACAGTTATTGGTCTTTTCCCTGGGAGCTGTCTAATGCATGTGGAATTAAAATGCCATGAGGAATTTTTGTTTGTGTCTGGTTAGGTTTTTCCTTCTGCTTCTTATATTGATCACAGATTTCACACTTGGCTGCCTTTTAACTTCAAAGGCAACATTCCCTGAACCATATGTGAGGTATCACTGTTTTGGAGGCTTGCCGTTTTCAAAATTGTTTCCATCTTTCCTGGATTTGGTTAAAAATGGTTTGGCAGCGAGCATTTGATTTATGTACTTATCCCATTTATTTCAGCTTAGTAGGTCTTTCTCCACTTTTTATCACCCTTCTTGATGTATTGCACAAGTTTCTGTTGCAATCGCCTGTGCTGTGATAGAGGCTGGCCATGCGCTGCCTGAGAGGTCTTTCACAGTCTTACAGCCTCTTGATCCTGTTGCATCAGAAGTCATATTTGGGGACTCAACTGCAAAACAAGATTGCTTAAACGCATAATTTTCAATATATGGCCTGAAGATGCAGAGTTTTGTAGGGTCAAACCTGCCAGAAGTGGTAGTTTTCATCCAAACCCATAGCTATCTGAAATTTATCTGATTATCTGGAAGGCTGTCATGGACAACAACAAATTGTGTCACCTATATTGAAGTCATTGTTCCACACTGTGTTTATTTTCAAATTTAAAGTAATAAACAATTTTCTACCTAAGCATGCTGTGTTTCTTTATTTTTACTATCATTTAGAAAGCACAGTTCTTGATAAGTCTTGCAAAAAGTCGATTCTCCTTGAAAATTTTTATCTGGTTTCCTCAATATCATTGCTTTGACCAATTAGAGTACAAACCCCTTGCTCCCAAATATGTACTTTCAGCTTTTATAGTTTTATTTTAATTTCTCTTCAGATATCTGTATTAGAATGGGAATAGTCTTGCAAGCTAGATGATTCTTTGTAAAAAAAATAAATGTTCTGTGAGAAAATTTTAACAAAAGAAAATTATATTTTGTATTTCTGTCTATTTTTGTCTTGCTGCATTATTTATGCTTCTGCAGTAATATTTTGTGGATCTCTAACATCTAGTTACCACTTTAACTTTAGCATGCATATCCCTCTTTCTTTCAAAGATATTTCAAAGACTGGGAACCATTTTCCTACATCATACTACAGAAGATGTAGGTGATTTTTGTCACCAGAAAACCCTTGAATTTTTTGTTAAAATTAATGAGAAATTTTCCAGTGGTGCAGTTGTTTCCCTGCAGAAAATACCAGATCTGTGGCTCCAGGCATTTCATTTGGTAGAATCTTTGTTCATCTACAGTGTTTTTAATGTTGCCCAAATGTCCTGGTCATGGGAACAAAGCAGAAAGGCTCACGTGGAAGTCTACATGAATGGCAGACTGTGTAGAACTACCAAAGACCATTCAGTGGCACAAACTTTGTGTCCTCCCTCCATGCATTTGCAGGAACCTGTGTGATAATCCAAGCAAGAGGTCCCTCCAGCAGCAGATGGAGCTCTACGTTACTTTCTCTGTGCATGGCTCAAAGCGGATGTGTGTCGACACCAGCAGGTCATTGCAGGCACATGCTGAAGCGATTGGGAGCTTGGGTTTTTATCCACAAACATATATGTAAATACAGATGACACTTTCGCAAATCAGGAAGATGTTTGTGGGGCCCTGATGAAGAAATTGTCTCTAGAAGAATGCTTAGAGGAAAAGATGTAAGAAATTTGGTTGAAGGAAGAAACAGAAAGGAGTAATGAAATTGGTGAGATGTAATAAACAGAACTGAGAGAAATACTAACATTTACATCTATCTGTATCTATATCTATATCATCTCAACACAGTTGCCAGTGTAATAGCTTGGCAAGCGAGGAGCTGCATAATTCTGTGGCACTGGGGGAAGATTTTAATGCTTCTCCCTCTGCACTGTTTGTTTGTATTCCTCTTCTTCAGAGGATTTGTATGTTTTCCTTCCCATAAAGTTTCCTTCCCACACTGAATGCACATCTCTGCCATCCAAACCCACCAGCAGATCAAACAGCTGTCTAGTATTCCTTTATTACTCCAAAGAGTAGCTGCTGTCAAACACACACAACCCATCCTGAACACCTCTTTGCTGTTCAGAAATACTTTCCAGAGGTTTTTCCCATAGTTCTTTATTTTCTGGATCATCTGGAAACTTTGCTGTCAGTATCTAAAGTGCCTTTCAATGAAGAAGTTCTTATTTTGGTTTGGTTTGTTTGTTTTAATTTCAGTTCTCATTCTCACTGCAAACCTTTCTTCTTCCCAGACACAGTAAGATGCATTTTACAGCAAAGAGAAAACCCAGTATGATACAGCCCCATTACATGTCATAAGCTGTGATTTTCTTAATGTTTGTGTGTATAGGAAACAGGCAGAAAAACGGATAAAGAAGAAAGTTTTGGTGTTAAGAATGCAAATCCCATTCTGAGAGGGGTGAATCTGTGCAGGTCCTCAGAAGTTAGTGAAGATTCACTGCCCATTTACTTTTGAAGTCTGTTCGCTCTAGCAGTGGGTGTTACAGACTGATCTATTTCATTGCCTTTGCTATGTTATCAAGTTGTCTTCTTGATAAATTAATAATGTGGTTTTTAAAGAGCTAATTGATATTACTGTAAAAGACCCACAATTTAATTAGGGATACTATAATTGCTTCAAGAAAGATACTACTTCATGTAATTAAAACATAAACTTAGGAACTATTGTACTTACAGTATTCAAATTTCAAGGTTATATATTTTTAAAATTCCATTTGAACAGTGTTGTTTGGCTTTTTCTTAAATACACTACTTATTTTTCTGCAAAATCCATAGCCCTGTGGTTCTTTCTTCTTGCTCCTACTCTCTTTTCCTTGAAGTATTTTTGGTTTTATACTGAGGCCTCCTCAAGTGAACCATGAGATGAAGGCTGATATTGTTGCCCTTCCACTCCTTAGTATCTTTAAAAGACAGAATGGTTTTGACATTACAGCCAATCAAAAAACTTACTTTTGATTTTAAAGTCTTGATTGCAAGAATGTGTTGACTAACATATCTTAGAAGTTTGGTAAGGATGAAGATCTTATACTTAACATGCATTTAATTGCCCAAAGCGAACTCTTGGGATCTGTCTTTCACCCAAGTCTTGTGAGTCCCCCAGATAAAGATATCTCCCTCTGCTTCCTAATTGTTACTTCCTCTGTTAACACACAAGTTATTCCCTGATCTAATTGCAGAGCAGATAGCTCTTAAAATAGCTTAGTGTGCAGAAGGAATAATTTACTACAGTCACGTACTATAGTGTGTGTCAAGGGAGAAGGGAAACATCTTTTCTTTAATTTTGCATTGACATCCATGGTGGCTGCACTAAGAAACCACAGCCCACTGTAGACTCCCCATCCATATCTAACTGCATATATATGGGCATAACAATGGATTATAACAGAGCTTCTCAGCAGGCTCGACTGCCTGATTAAAATGTTACTGCTGTTGTCTGTGTTACAACATAAATTGGGGAACTCCCCCCTGGCCAGAGTGCCAGGAGCCTTTGCAAATTGTGCTTGACAACTGGCCCGTTGGAATCGTTCAGCCCGAATAATCAGAAATGCCAACTTCTGTGCAACTTTGGAGTGCTTCCTAACTGACCTATTTTGGTTGGACAGAATGTAGAATCAGTAGCTGTGCTCTGCATGTACTGCAACATTGTTTGTTTGTAACAAAAATGTGCAAAACCTTTTCTTTCTTTCTTTCTTTGTTGTTTTTTTGTTTGGTTGGTTTTTTTTTTAAGGAGGGACAGGATGAGCTTTGGTTTTCACTTGTTAGGAACACTGCTAACTAGACACAGTCAGAATTTCAATGCACCACAACAATGCAACTTACACCCAGATCTATTCTTGGCTTCGGCACTTGTGATAAAACCTGAGGATTGAAATTGACTGCCTCAATATCACCACACATAAAATGAACTTGCTTGAAACTGTACTTTCAATGAGAAAGTAGAATTAAAGTAATTAAATATTCATTTCCTTATTGTTGGAATGCTTCATGGATTAGTGCATTTGGGAGTTTGGGAAAAGGTCTTCTGTTTCAAATAAAAATGTAAGAAAACCAGAAGAATAAAAGAGTTTTGGGTGTCAGATGGCCTATGACTAGTTAGTGTGATGTTGTTCAACCAGCATTACCCAAAATCATTTGTGTCGTCTTTACTAGTAGTTTCAGATCAGAGGGAAAAAGAAAAAAGAAAAAAGAAAAAAGAAAAAAGAAAAAAGAAAAAAGAAAAAAAGAAAAAAGGAAAAGGAAAAGGAAAAGGAAAAAAAAGAAAAAGAAAAAAAGAAAAATACAAAAAGAAAAAGCTGGCACAGGGAATGAAGGGAATGAACTGTGTTCTCATCCCTATAAAGAGGAAAGAGGAGACAATTGCTAGGAGAAGGGAAATAAGGGGTAAGATGTTGAATGACAGACTTAAAAGGACCAGCTGACATGTAGATAATTAGGTGTTGAAGGAGGAAGAAAGAGGATGATAAGCAAATAAACAATAATGAAGATAATCAGTTAAATCACATTTCATGTTCTGAAACCAAACAGATTCTAGGACTGACAGTAGAATGGTCTTGACTTTTCATGTTAGTTATGAACATTTCATATTAATGGATTAGTTATCTGTAAACCCATTAAGGGTTGTCACAGAAAAGAGACTTTTTCTCTTGCACTGCATAGCATAGGGCATACAACGATTAACATGTATTAAGAGAAAAACAGCCTATCCTGTCAAGGTCAAAAGCAGCTCAGGTTTGCTATAGACAAAACTCCATCTTCCTGGTCCTTGCTCAGGTTGTCAGTAGGATCTTCCTGTAAGAAACTGTCATTGCAGAGAGGTGTGTTAACCCCTACAAAATGTAGACATAGCACTGCCAATCTGTGTTTGCTCTGGACTGCAATAATATTGCAGTCAGAAGTGTGATTGCCATGAACTAGGAGGCATCACGATACCCTTCAGTATCCCTTGGCTTGGGAGGGAAGCCTGCAATCATGACATTGTTGTGGTGCAGAAGTGTCCAGACTTCTCACACTCCCAAAGATGTATTTTGAGATTATTCTTAATCTCTGGGGTTTCAGTTCAACACTTCTCTTGGACACTACTTTTTCTTTTTTCAACACGGCAACCTCTAGTTCATGAAGTCTCCTCAGCAATCAAGCACAGTACACTGGTGTTGGTGTTCAGGGCTTTTTGCTCCGGCTAGCTGAGGTTTTTCTGCCCTGCTCCCCTTGATAATTCGTGGGGGGTTCAATCTCTAGGCTCCATGTGGTCTGAGGCTTGGTAAAATGAAGAGAGGATTCTGCTTTGGTTAGGAAGTGTTTATTCCAGGTGGGATGGAAGGCAGAATGGCTGAGAATGGCCGGTTCACCTTTTATGTCACCTCGGGTGATACCTGAACCAGGGGGGTCTTAGGTCCAATAGGGAAGTTAGAGGGGAGTGGTCAAGGCCAAGGTTATTCTACAATACAATGGGGAAGGGTGGCACCCGGGCATCTTGCCAATAGGAGAGGGTCAACCAGGGTGATTGACAAGACAGGGTGATACCACCAAGGGGTTGGGATAAGGGAGGTTCAGGGGAATGGGATGAACCATTTACAATTTGATTACACACTGTAACACACTGGAATATTTTGTATCTGCTGACTCAGTTTAAATGATATTGCCCAGAACATGTCCGTGCTACTTCCCTGTGTGGATGCACAAATAATTTATGCTAGCTCTCTTCCTGAAGTGATAACCCTTAAAGTTACTGCTGTTATCTCCTCACAATGTCTTGGCATGACCTGTTTGTGTTTTTTCTTTCCATTTGCAAAACTTTGGAAGACAGTTTTCTGGTTTGTTAGTGTTTTAAGGCAGGTCGAGCTGACTGTGTCACACCAGCAATAGATACTGTGCAAGCGTGTTGCTATTCAAGGTCCTGTCTCTGCAGAGGCGTTTTTCTTTCAGGTGCTGGGTGCCGTCGGTGTTTGCTACCTGCCTGTTCATGCATAGTCCGGCTGACTGTGAGCTCCAAAGGGTTAACAGCAAGCCAGCAGTGATGCTGTAATCCTCCAGGGCTGCCAGCACGCTGCACTGTTGTTGTGTCGGATCAGGGGGGTTTGAAGGAGGCTGTGCTGGTTCCAGCAGCTGCCTCGGTCACGTCTGTCATTTTGGGGCTGTGCTCCTAAACAACATGGATGGCGTAGCAGGTAGAAAGAATGACTGAAAGACACACTGGGAACGAATCGGTGTCCTCCCTCTCCCTACTGCATCCAGAAAATGCACAGCCTCTGAGAAAGAGCCCTTACCTCCTGAGAAAAATAACACGGCGTGTCAGAAACCTATGCCCTTGGGGCGTGGGGGGGAACAAACCCCCGTTTGACAAACAACCCTCGTCCTGACTGTAATGGTGAAAACAATGCAGGTAAACCCAACTGCCCTCTGCCCTACTTCTCTTCTGCTGTAAGCAAATAATTCTCCAGCAAAATAACCAGAGGGAGCACTTTTTCCACAACATTGCTGTTTTCTAAAATCTGCATTGACTTTGTCCTTACATTGACATTGCAACCATCTGGTATGAACGGTTTGATATGAAGTGGGGCAAATCCACCCTCTAGCTTCTAAAGAAGTACTCTTAGTGAACCATGCTAGATTTCACTTTTATTTTTAAAAAGGCTTTGTGCATTAAATTGGGGGAGAGCAAAAGCCATTTGAAAATGTCAGAGCTGGACTTCAGCTCCATTTGTAGACATGTAGTATAACTTCAGGTAATTTTATGGTTTCTGTCTCACTTGTTATGAAAACATCTGGCATATTTGACCACATAAAACCTTTGTAGGATTAAAAAGCAAAAGGAAAGAAAAGAAAACAATAACATAAAACATCCACTCCAGAACTATTTTCTTTTAGATTGAAAACTTAGGCACAGAAGTGGGAGACTCCAAAGTAACAAAATCAGCTGTGTCTAGGTTATCAACCTAAATCTCTGGATTAGTCTTCCACTTGGGAATCTCCCAAGGTACTGACTCCCATGATAGGAAATCCGTGTTTTCTTGGGCACTTAGGTGTGTTTTTTCTTTTGTAAATCCCTGTTACACAGAATATACTAAGCTTTGGGATAATCACTGAGTGAGGCATGCAGCAGGTCAAGGGCAAAGCTGAGACAGCAACCTATATATTCTGGGATTCATCCTTCACATGTCATGAGCCAGAGTGTTTGCTAGCATCTCAGAGCAAGTGCTCTGCTCCAAAATGTCCCACCAGCATGTCTTCCTCTGGGAGGCTCACTAAAGGAAGCTTCTGCCACATCTTCCAGTTTTAGGGGAAAGGGAAAGGGAAAGGGAGAGGGAAAAGGAAAGGGGAGGGGGAGGGGGAGGGGAGGGGAAGGGAGAGGGAGAGAGAGAGAGAGAGAAAGAAAGAAAGAAAGAAAGAGAAGAACTCACAAAGGTGGGCCAATCAGATAAGGCTGAAAGGTGACCTTTCAGCCCATTAGAAGGTCTGGTAATGGATGTTTAGGGAAATATAATAAACAAGGTAAATATGCTTTTCCTATGGTCTTCCTTTCTATCTCCTAACAATAGCTGATGAGGGATTTTTAGATTTGTGCCTTACATTCATCCCATCACATTTAACAGGACTCAGACCCTTCTATGAAGTGAACTAGTCCTTTTTAACCATTTTCCTTTTGACCTTCATTATGCGCTGTGTCAGTGAGTCCCACTGCTTCATTCTGCAGCCCATGGAAAACATTTCCCTTTGTGATTTTTGTATCCTGAAGCTTGATAATTTTCACTGAGAGCCTCTTGCTTCTTTTTCTGAGAAACAGTGAATAGTTCTTCTGCTTGCCACTCAAGATATTTTACTTATCTACTAATCTCCTTGGATGGTACTTTTTTTCTGGATTGAAGGGCCTCAGTCTGTGCCTGAGCAAAGCATTTCAATGTTTTTATCATCTTTTCTGTTGTCTACTATTCCTTATCTGATTCTATTATAATATTTATGGATTAGAATGATCAGAAATACATTCATTATTTAGGCTGTGAGTGCACCATGGATTCATATAGGAGCATAAAACTGCTTTCTATTACATTCTTTACACCTTTCTGATAATTCTCAAACTTCTGTTTATCCTTCTGGCCAATGCTGGGATTCATATGACATTTTGTAAGAAATGTTCTCAGAGGATAGAGGAAGAAGGTTTCTTATGATCTCTACTTCCCAAAGACATATCAACATGGGAAGAAAGCATCAGTTTGTTTTTCATGGCTTCAGCTCTTTCACTGCTGCTGAAGAAAGAAACTGCACCCCCCTTATATCAGGATTTGGAAGGGCATCATGTAGTGAGGAATATGCAGATCAAGAGAGACACACATAGGAAAAGCATGTGGAATTAATGGCATTACAGCCCATGAATTTCACTTGAGAGCTGGGAAGAAGCCACTTGAAGAGGAAGAAAATGTAGACTCGTGTGGAGTAGAGAAAAGAGGAGCAGAAGAGCTGTGAGTTCTTTGTTTCTCTTGGAAGGAAAAGCAACTACCCTAGGTCACAGCGTTTTATGGGGTGAGATTGGGCAAGGATTGAATAGATTACAAGTCTGTGTAATGCAAAAGCAAGGGTAGGTGTATTAATGGGTTATCTGACACTGTGAACAAAAATTGGGACATTTTCCAGTGGCAGACTAGAAACTTGCATACTTTACAGCTGACTGGAAGCTTAACTTATTAACCATACTATTAAAATAAATTTTAAATGCAGGATAGGATTCTGATAATTTGAATTTATCAATATTATTGGGATTGGTGAGTTAATCTACTGTCCCTCTCCAAGTGCAATTTAATAGTGGCGCTTTCTTCCAGCTATTTCTTGAGCTAAAAGCAACTCGAGACTCATTCATGGCTGTACAGATGATTGACCTTGCTGTCAGACAGGGATCAGGGAGCAGGATGCCCTCAGCTGGTGTGTAAGTCACATCATTACCTCTCTTGTAGCCTCCTTGGAAGAACCCCAGCATTAGGGGCCCACACTTGGAGGTACATGACAAACTGTGCTGCTCTGTGCACAGAGCACCATGCTGTGCTCCAGAGATGGCAGATGTAGGGCAGATCATGCTTTATGTGTGCCTCAGAATAAAGCAGCCCCTCAGCCAGCCCGTGGCAATGCAAGCAGAAAGGCAGTGCAAAGCCAACTTCATTTTTGTCTTCTGCCCTCCTGATTTTTGGTTTGGGAGAGGATGGAGCTGTGTCAGAGAAAGACCAGAGGTTTCCTCCAGCATGTTTGTCAATGCTCTCTTATTTTCTTTAGCAAGGACTGCAGAGATGAGCATTCCCGGCATTCAGCAGCTTCTCCTGTCTGCGTTACAATTGAGACACATAACACTGCTGCCTGAGCTTCCTTCTAAGGTGTGGTGGCATTGTCATGAGGACACACAGATGCTTTTTGTATCCCTCTTGTAATTTATGTGTCAAACTTGCAGTAAATTCTTTTTACCATTAATAACTGTCTTGGGTGGAAAGGCCATTAAATAAGAAGTCATTACTCATCTGTATATACATGGAGCTTTCAATGGGGATATGTGCTCAGACAAGGAACATTTGAAATGCAGGAGGTGAGCACTGCCAGACAGACAGCATTTTTCATACTAGCTATAATGCTGCCACACCATTTCCATCTCATCAATTGGGGTAAGAGGACAGAATCCAGCCCTTAAAATAGCACATTATCACCCCTTTTCTATGAGGGTGATTAGCACAGGAGATATGGCAGAAACCATAAGGAAATGTTGAGGTGCAGCTTGTGAGCTGCAGCAGCTCCTGCTGACTTGAAATGCTACCTACCAACCAAAAGGTTTTATCAGCAGTGCCTGGAGCAGAAGGAACCCGAAAAGAAAGTGGCTGGTAGGAGTGGTTTTGTCACATTTGTAAAGAAACTTATCTTTGGAAAGAAATTAACAGGTTATCACTATTGTAAAGGGAAAAAAGGGGTACTGGCCCAGCAGCAGCAAACTTCTTGTTCCCTCTTTACTGCAACAGATCACGTAGCTCCTTGGCCTGGCCTGCAGTTGTAGCTGCAGCAAAGCTAAAGAATTGAGATGAATTAACACTGGTTTCCAGTTCAGGAAGAGCATTAACTTCCCCAGACACTCTTGGCTGAATCCATCCTTGGTGTGACATCATTTGAATTACATCAGGCTTAATTTTGTCCCAGATATCTGTACTGGCTTTCACAGCAACAAAACTTTCCCCTTACTTCCAATGTAAGGGTGGTGAAATGAATTAGGTCAAAGAAGACTAAACACTGGATAAAAACCTTGGTCCGAGTTAGAAGTTTTGCCTGCCTGGGGACAGGGTTTGGCTGGCTATGGTAATCACGGGGTGGTTCCAATGTACTCCAGACATTGCATAACTGCCACTTTAATTTACGATGAATGTTATTCAAAGCTGAGGATTTAATTCTTCTGAACATTAAAGCTTACAGCTGAGTTAAACTCCTCCTCATAAGTCACTGTATATTATATTCAGAGGAGTAAGGGGGTTTTTTTTCGATTTACAAGTTTAATAGTTCTTTTTCTCTCTTAGCTGGCTTTTCTTAGATTTTTCTTTTCAACACCCATGTTATGTGCATGTACTTCCTCCAATCACCATAGAATTTTCCTGTTCTGCCGTTAGCTTCTCTGAAATCTCCAGATATCAGGTTAATATCTGGATTCAGATGGAGTATTAGCTTTGCTTCCTGTGTCAAAACTCAGCATATATCATCTCATTAGAGCAGGAACAGGTATTCTACATTCTGACTCTCTTAGAATTTGTTACACTTCATGTGTTTCAGTGCCTTCCAGACTGAAGTTCTTGACAGTTCAACCCTGTAGTAAAATTGACCATCACAAATTTTTCTCCAGAATATTTTAATAATTACTTGATTATCATAATTGCAAACAGTTTTTAAAATTATTTTTACATTATTTTTGAATCAATTTTGAAATTGAAAGGTTATTTTCTTTAAAAAATGATTACCATATAATTTTTTTTCAAACCCGTTGTGCTACCATTCTTCAAAATTTTTTTTTTTTGTGTGCTCTGCAAGAACATACTCTTTGTTTTCACAGTTCATTCAACTGAATTCTGATCACTGGACCAAGTGTAAAGATACATAACTGCAGCACAGATAATTTGTTTTTCCATTGGATTTACTTATTTTCCCATTGTCTCTTTGCTCTTGACTTGAAGAAGTACAGATTCCACCTCAGAGAACAACACCAGGAGGTAAACTGCCTTTTCTTTAAAATATACAAATGGTTTTTAGTGGTGCCCCCTGTGAAGGTCAAATGGTGTTGTTTCTTCCTTCTGCTGACCTATTCCATCTCTTGAGTGCTTTAAAAAATCGTGTTGATTGTTCACAAGAGGGAAAACTCAACTTCAGAATCTTAACTATTAGTAGCACTGAAAACTTTCTTGTCAATAAAGTCATTAAATGGATTCTGAACACAAAGAGGCAGAAAAATCTCTAGAGAAAAACTAATTATGTAGAGTTTACTAAGAGAGATAGTTTGCCATAATTTTGAAAGAAAGGAATCAACAAGTCAAGTTCAGAAACAGTAATACAACCTGCTTCAGTTACATTGAAAGAGCCTGCTTTGGTTTTGTCATGGTTTTGTAACAGTAGATAATGTGACCATAGTTTTATCAATTCAAGTGTTTTGTTAAGATTTTCAGGATTTATTAATGTATCTCCTTGTTTAATTTCACAGGTATTTATGTTTCTTAAACATTTTGTAAAGAAAGAAGGATGGCTCATTTTTACAATTGCACAATATTATTATATTTACATTTGTCTCCCTTTGACAGAAAAATCACAAGGTTGAAAACTGCATTGCTTCTCTTCAGGAGAACTGAGTGCATTACTGTAGCTAAGATTTCCTTCAGAGAAGACAGTAGGAGTAACACCAACACGTTTCACAAATTTGCCAAACTGTTATTTGAAAGTAAGGCAAGATTTTATTTCAACATCCTTAAAACATGGTGTCATAATTTTTCTCTTGGTATTTTACTAAATTTTTTAAAGTTTTATTATTTTTCTTAAATAATGCTTAATATTGATACAAAATTTTATTTGCCTAAAAGGAGTGCTCCTTTTTGACAGAACGAAGCACTGTTTTTGAAGTCCTTTTGTGCTAATGTGCACTTAAATTTCTATAGATTTGTCTGTTTGTTTTTCTTTTTCAAAAGCACAAGAAACACAACGATGTAAACTATAGCAAAATTCTACTCTGTTTTGCCAATATCATCTAAAATGGACTCTTTAAAAATGAAACTGTCTTGCATAAATCAGTGATTTTTTTTCTCCCAGATATCAGCAGCGTTTGATGCTTGGCACTTACTTACCCACCTTTCATCTTCTTATGCATTTTCTGGTCATACAAATGGAACAGCTTTAAATCTTTTCACAGCCACAGCTGTAGCATGTGAAACTGTGCTAATGGAAAGCAGGAGGGATTGGGCCTACAGCTCTGTTACTTCTCCCAATAAAACCAAACCTGCAACTTTTGCATGAAGGTCTAAAATCTGTTAATGAAGGTACTGACTCATCTGTTCTCAAATCAAGCCTTCAAATGAGTTTTAGTGCTCTACAAGAGCCAAGAAAAAAACTTTGCCTGTTCCAAAGCAATGCCCAAGCCTTGTTTTTTCCAGAATTCAAACAAACTGAAAAGCATTTCTCTGAAACAGTCGACTGAGAACTCTGGGTAATGATAGATGAATAAAGATGCTCAGCATCCAGCTTTCCTTCAGAATTTTTGTGTACAGTACACTGTAGCAAATATTTACATTTCAATGCACAGATTGCTCTTTCAAAGCTGTGTTTTTTGAGCCCTGGAGCTGCCCAAAGAGGGTTTGGGCTTTACTAGGGATGCAAGTCTGATTTAAAAGAGGGAAGTTTGTTTTATTCTCCTGTCCCAAAACTGTTGGGAATATCACAGTGTGACTCCTTTGCTAAGTGAATAGTCAAAGATGCCTCTTTCTTGACAAATTCTCTGAAAGTCATGGCACAATAACACTACTCGAAGTTATTTAATTTCTTAAAAAGAAATATGGGTTCATGTGACAGATATGAGTTGATGCTTTAATAATACATGCTACTGGATGCAAAACAGTGAAGTATCTCTACTGCCACCTTTTCCATTCTATTGGAAAAATATCACTTTGTGTTAGGGTGATCTCTTGTTTATCACAATATCTGTCAATTAACTGAACAGAAAGAGAAGGGACAGCTAAGGCTAGATTTTATCTTCGATTTGATTTCTTTGCAGAAGTTTCTAAATTTGCATGAAGAATGTCATGGTTACTCAAAAATCTATGCAAGTGGTGATGGACAAATCTATTGTAAAAGTCTCTCAAACAACATGACTAACTTGTATGTCTTCAAAGTAGTCTGTAGCCCAAGGTGTGTACATATGCATTTTTGACTGACTGGACTGATCTGGTCTTGCTAACCCTTCTGCATTAGAGAAGCAATATGACCATGTGCCAGGCTAGCATGTGCATAAATATACAGGAGTGCACTTCTCTAGGAAAAAAACCCAAACTTGTATGTCCTGAAAAATTTATGAACTGGGAAGCCAAAATTAAAAGTAGAAAAAAAGAAAAAACAACAAAAAGAAGATGGTGTTAGACCAAGACAACAGATAAAAACCCACACAAATGCATCAACCTTATGCAGTGTTTTAAAGAAGCTTTGATTAAACAAAAAATGAAGCAACCAACCAACAAACCAAACCAAAAATCTCAAGTTCCTTGTCTACAAGGACTCCAAAACTATTTCCCCTTGGAACAGCACAAACATGTCAGAACAGGGGCAGAACTTCAAGGAGAAGGTCAGGTTGCATGAAGTAATAACTTGGGAGAAGCACCAGAGTTAATTTTATGCATGTGGATGAAATGTGCACAAAATAAACACAGCAGTAATGCCTCTATTTATAGTTCTTTTATTAAAGAACTGGTGTGCTGGTTTTAGCTGGGGTAGAGGCAACTTTCTTCACAGTGACCACTGTGGGGCTGTGTTTTAACTTTGTACTGAACACAGGGTTGATAATACAGAGATATTTTCATTATTGCTGAGCTGAGATTGCACAGAGCCAAGGCCTTTTCTGCTTTTCATATTGCCCCACTGGCAGGGGGCTGGGGCTGCACAGGAGGCTGAGAGAAGACACAGCCAGGACAGGTGACCCCAGCTGACCAAAGGGATGTTCCAGACCATATGGCATCATGCCCAGTATATGAAGTGGGAGGAAAAAGGAGGAAGGGGAGGGGATGTTTGGTGTGATGTTGTTCATCTTCCCAAGTAACCATTACATGAGATGGGGCCCTTCTCTTCTGGAGAGGGCTGAACACCTGCCTGCCCATGGGAAGAGGTGAAATAATTGCTTTGCTCGTGTGCATGGCTTTTGGTGTCCCTGTGAAACTGTCTTTATCTCAACCCATGAGTTTTCTGGCTTTTAATATTCTGGTTCTCTCCTGATTCCACTGGTGTGGGACTGAGTGAGTGACTGCCCAGGGCTTGGCTGCTGGCTGGGATTAAACCACAACTGCTTTAGATTGATAAGTATGGAACCCTATGGAAATTATTAGTATAGGCAATATTAGAGAGCATGAACCACTCTGACATCCAGTAGTCATAGTGCCCTATATGAAACATAGATAACTCTGAAAACTAATCTAAGACTGAAGACTTCTGGAGACACTATTTTAGCTTGGAAATAAAAAGAGAAAGCAGTCTGAGAATTGTATAAAGTTCAAAATTCCCAGAAAATTTCTAGCTTGAGGTAAGCAGGCATTCTTGGTGTTAGGGTTGAATCCAAAGCATTTTCTAGTGAATGGAAAGATTCTGTTTGTATTCACTGGTGATAGGGTTAGAATTTTAAGAAAGTATAAGGACTGGGAGAAAGAGAAACTTTTCATTATATTAATTAGGTTTCCATTATCAGCTACTGAAATATTTTAAATCTCTGTGCATCAGATTTACTTTTTAAAAATGACTATGAGAACCTGAGATGTCCCTTTCTGTTCTCTGCTTCTATCTGTTTGATCTATTAACATTCCAGAACAGTTTATTATTTTACATACATCCACTATAAAACTCAGAAGGACTTTTATGCTGGCCATGGCACAGCAACATAGCTAATGTGCTGCTATTCTATTCTGTACAGAGGTTTAATGCTCAATAAAAAATGAGGGAGACAATCTTTATGTAGTGCCATACATGGAGTGAGAAATAGGGACATGCTACCTTCTTCACATTGGAGGAGATTAACATTTAATGTTGGGGTGAATGATTAATTTCACTGATACAGCTTGTGTGCTGAATTAAAATCCTTTGGAAATGTTTGGAGAATAAAATATCCTCTTGTTTCTGAACATGTGTTTTCAAATTTTAATTGCATGGTTTACAATTACTTATTTATGTAATTCTGACAGTAGCCCAGTGTTGTGCAGAACTGAATGGAATCCCAGATCTCCATATCAAATCATTATTCTTAGTATTTTTGAGAACTTTGGTTTTTACATTTTTAACACTGGCAGAGAAAATCCATTTGATAAATTAGAAATACCACATTTTATTTCAAATGGTGAAGAAAAAAAATTCTGAAAAAAGAAGATAAAATTATCTTTGTGGTGTTTAGACTTGTTAGGAGTAAAAATAGATTGTCAAATATTCATCAGTGTTCAGTGGTTTCCATGGAACCTTTTTCTGTTAGAAGCAAAATTTGTGGTGTCCTGAACACAGTAGCACCACTCCACTTACCGACAAAAGGAGTCGCATTTCTTCTTCACAGTAAAATTGGGGAAAGTCAAGTGTGTTGCATGAAGAGTGGTGTTTTTAAAAAACTGGTGCTAAATCTTTCTCTGATAGTCAAAATCAATGGAGTGGTTTGTTCTTCTAAATTTAATTATCAATTAGTGGGACTTCCTTTCCAGCTGATATGCTTTTAATAGGTAGCAAAATTTCTTTAGAATTGTTTCATGTACAAAAACCTTGATAAGAGCACGAAAGGACTCAGTGCCTGTAAAATCGCGTTGACCCCTTTATTATGAAAATCATTCATAAAGATATTGCAGCAGAAGCTGTAAATTTCTTGTTGTAGCTGAAGCCTTCCCTGCTGCAATCTCTTCTTTCCCTTTGTGTTTCAGAAATGTTATAACAATCCTATTCCAGAAACGTATGTTTACATTTGAATTGAAAATTAACTAAAATTTATAACCTTTGAAATTGGAGATTTTTTTCCCTGAAAAAGTATGAAAGTCATTCCATTAACTTCAGCAAATGTATTCCTGCTTTGTATCAATGTGCAAAATGGCACAATTCAGCTCTGGTTAGAAATACTCTGTATGTGCTGGATGGATCTGTTCCCCTGCAGGAATAATGTTTCTTTTTATCCTAAAGCAAAAAAGATGGCAAACATAGAGGAGTGGGTTAATACCTTATAATGACAGGAATACCTACTTCTCAGACATAGTAACTGTGTTTATTTCTAATTGACACCATTTAGCTCTTCTGAAAATGGGTCATTATCTTCAACCATCTAAACACCCAGGACTGATTTACAGACCTATGAAATTAAGTATCTGGAGTTTCTATTGATTTCATGTCTGAAAATCTGACATTTTTTATTTACCTGCTAATTGAAGCTAAGCCACTAACTTAAAGATCTCTAGTCTGAGAATTTCTCTCAGGGTCTTGAATACAAATTCTTTTTTGTAAATGTGAAGATTGGAGAAACTGGGATATCCTCAGTCATTTTGCTGGATGTCTCAAATATTTATTTTTGATTTCTTCCAGTCACATCCCTCCTGTATTTTAAACAGTGTTGACTTATGTGAAACATAGCCAAAAAAATCAGGCATATTTTCAAAGCCACAAAACATTGCATGAAAATTTGAAAGGACCCACAGATTTGATAATGCATTTTAAAAAAACCCAGATTTGTATAATACTGCTCTGGAAGCATGTTAATATGTCATTTATGTCCCAAGGTGTTGTTCTTCACCCTAATTTACACACAAACTTTTAAAAATATCCATACCTGTTTCCTAGATATTGAAGAGGCAAGGCAAATATTTTCAGAAACAAAAACATCAAATAAAGTATCTTGACTTGAGTATCTGTTTATAGAAATAATCTAACAATTTCCATTAAAAGACTTGTCTCTCTGTGTGTGTCAGAAGGTGTATTCGCTAAGTACTGAATATGCACTTTAAAACTTCTTTGGTTTGACCTGTGTGTTGTAGAAATATAGTGTTATTAAATGGAAATGTTAATACAATATTCAGGCTGAAATAATTTAGTTGGCATGTCTGAGTGTTTCCCATAATATCAGAATATACAAAATTCACTAAGCAGTAGCCATATATTTTAGGGAATAGAATAACAACAATAGTGAGCAAAAATTTACCTGAAAGAAAGAAAGGAAAAAGAGCTGGTGGCATGATCTAATCCTGCAGCCAGACACTTATGCTTGACTACATAACCAGTTCTTCCTGCCCTCTTAAATGGACATGTATAGTGATGTACAGAGAGAGGCCTTTCTCTATCAGGATACAGCTGTGGGGTTTATCTGTCTTCTCTAGATAGTTACCTGCTTCATAAATTTCCATCTTTACATGTATGATTCTGTGAAATCAATCCTATGTAGTAGGGACATGCTACTATTCTTGTAGTCAAGGATAATCTTACTGTTGAAAAACCAAGAAACAGGGAGTCTTTAGGAGGGGAAGAAGGAGAAATCCTCTTTCATCTGAAAATTATCTGTCTCTGTGGACTTGTCATCTGGACTTCTGCCATGCTTCAGTAGCTTAGACATTCATCCTGTGACAGGCAGGAATAAATGTTACAGAGGTGCTGGTGTCTCCTGAATTTAAAGAAGCATCTAGGTGACTTCTGTATACTAGATACCAGAATTTTCAAGGTGTTGAGGAGAGCCCTTGGGAAATCACTAATTTAAGGCTCCAGAGAAAATTCTGTGGTGCTTGATTTTTTGTGTTAGAAATTCCTGTTCTTCTCCTTGTGTGTTCTGATCTGTCTTAAGGATGGCCACCTTAAGTGATGTTCCTGTCACTGACATTTAGCATTTCCTGAGACTGCCTGTGGTTGTAACTATGCAAATTTCATTGAGGATTTAATAATAGACTAGACACGTGTGTGTGGGAGAAGTGCACGTAGATTTGGGTTTTTTTTTCCTTAATGCTGGATATTTGGGTAATGATTTAGCCAGAAGTTCTTCAGCTTGAAGAACTCGCTGGTCTGGTTCTTTCTCTTTTACAGAGAATTTGAAAGTTTAATAGTTATTCAGCTAATAAGTGCTATACTTCTGGTACAAATGTGGGCTAAGGGAAAGGCTTTTTGCAAAAGCATTAGTTATTAGTCTTGCCCTTCTCCTACTGATAAAGAATGCCCAGTAACTTCAATGAGAGAAATATTAATTCATTATAAATAAGGATTTTCAGCTGTTCCATGCTTCTGAGTTGAGCATGTAATTTGTGTACCAACATGACTATTAGTTTAAAATGCTGTGGGTTTGGGAAAGACATTTTTGTGCATTTTCTTTTTCTGATAGAAATAGACTGATTTGACACTTACTGTTGTAAATAATAATTTTCTGTGTCTAGACAAGTTTGTTGCAAACGACATATCCACGTTTAGCAAACAAAAATCCACCATAGTTTTCTCTGTTAGTCCAGCATGTTTCTGATCCAAACCCCAGCATTATTTTTAAAACAAACAAGGATAACTGTTAAATACAGTGAACCTGATGTAAAGCTCACTGTAGTTATTCTGGCTATTTCCATTAATTCCTTTGGGCTTTGGATTAGGCTGTAAATTTGGAAGTGTCAGGAGTGGCTAAACACAAATATGAATATATTTTGTTATAGCTTCCTTTTCCCACACATTTGAACACTCCCTCATAAAGACAGACCACCATGGGACAGAAACTAAGAATAAGAAGTTTCATTTCAAGAAGTGAGTGTTACCAGAAAGCTGTGAACATATTAAGGGATCTTCTGACTACCTTCTGACACATTAAAGTAGTGTTACAACATGGAAACTATCTTGCAATCTGAACTACTCTGGTCAATGATGTTACCAGCTATAATTAACTGTACAAAGTGGGTTAAAATGCTTGTTCACTTGGACTCTTCACAAAAACTGGCTTGAGCATCAGATTAAGTAGGCAAAATAACTTTGCCTTTTGTCTTTACAATGATCTCAATATCACAAAATGGATGCACTGCAGCAAGTTTTAAATTCCCTTTTGCATCTGCAAAGTCTTATCCTTAAATAAAGACTAATCACTTACCAATTTGATTTGAAGAACATACAAAAAAAAAATAGAATCTGTAAAGAAAATGCATAAATGTTGACTTTGAAATAGGTTAACCAAATAAACCCCAAATGATTGAGGTATTATTTTTCTGTGAAAAATATTCATACTCTGAGATCATTCATGTCAGAATTGGCATGATTTTCATAATTCTGGAAAAAATATTAAGAAACCATCAAGGTATCACTTGTAGTCATCATGTGCTCTCATATCTTAATTCCAATGTGTCTCTTTCAACATATGTCTATGACTTCTGTAATAGTGATAGGGAAACCATACCAGCTGGAAGATTTTTGAGATCATTCATTGCTCACATTTAGTGAAAATTCCTAAGGCTGTAATGCGGTCATTGCTAGTTTAAGTAGATTTCTTTCAGACATGTTCTCCAGGGAGTTAGCTGAAGCCTTAGTATTTTACCGTAACATAGAGAAAAGATTATTGAAAGTGGTATGAACTAAACACACAAAAGATCATGATGGCAAAGTAGAGAGAAGCAGCAGAGGAAGCAGCAGTTAACATTTTGCTAACCGAGTTGCTCAGCTTAGTGAAGTCTGAACGGCAGAGATCGCCTGTAATAGCACCCGAGTGTGATGTACATTGGAATTGTTGAGCAGTTTAGCTACCATGCTATTTCAAAGAGAGTGAGCAGAGCTCTCTCTTAGCAACCAAGGGTGCAGTTTCACATTACACCTAATATACTGTGACTGCAGGCTGCTGAGAATGGGAGCAGCCCCCATCCATTACCCGCAGCTGTAGCTTCCCACACTCTTCCTTCCTCTCAATGTAGTGATTGTGTGGCCATAGGGCAAAATGCTTCAGCTTTTTGATCGGAGGGAAGACAAATCTTTATCTTTCTTTCTTTCTCTCTTTTTTTTCCCCCCTGTATTTTGTGAAGGATGAATATTTCTCAGAGCAGCAAATCAAGCCAACTCCACTTGCAGCTGTATGATACAGGAACCAGGGTAAATGCAGGGTTGGCAACCCACAGGCAGGCCAGGAGGGCTGTTTGAAGTGGTCCCAGATAAAATACCAGACCTGCCAGTTAGGGAGGAATCAAGTTCAGTCCTAGCTTGCAGCTATACCACAATCAGTATCTATCATTACATGACATCAGATAAAGGCATATTATACTCAAATTTAAGGTCAATTTTATACTCTCTTCAGCACATTTCCACATCAGGCTACTACACGCTGCTTCAACTTCAGAGAACATTCTCACATGAGAGGGCTTGTTATCATATTCTGTATCCCAAAAGGTGGACTGAAACACAGGTCTAAATGTTTTCTTAAATGAGGGTTTAAAATCAAATTCAGCAGTAGTGGGATTAGTTACTGTTCCAGAAATATGGTTTAGCTGGCTTCTCTGATACATCCACAATGAGTCACAATGGCTTTGAGAAGTGGATAAATTTTTGAAACTCCAAATGTCCTAGTTTCTAAAATGCAAAATGATTGAGATCACTGAAAAAATCTGTATCCCTCGAAATAGGGCTAGCTCAAGAGACCTCCTGTATTTATGATACTGTGCGATGCTTCTGTTCCCATATGAATTGTGAAATGTGGCCTGAGCATATTTCTTCTTACTACTATCTAAAATTCCTTAAGGTCTCAGCATACTTCTAAGAAAGAATAAAATATTTGTTCAAATTCAGAACTCTTTAGGAAAGACTCCATAATAGAAACATGGAAAGAAGTGAGCAGGCAAAGATGCAAATTGGATATCCAGTAGTATAAAGGAAATATTCCCCTTTTTTCAACTAGAAGAAAGCAAGACAACAGAATTTACATAGGAAGCCCCAAGAGAACCAAGAATTGAATCCAGGCGTTCTGAATGCCAGCCAAGAGGTTCATCTTTCCTTTGTATTCAAGAAAAAAAATTAACAGTAAAAAAAAAAAATCTAGTGTTAATTTTCTGTGGTTAATTTTCAAAATGTTCCCCATTCCATAAAAGCCAAAAGTTTTTGAATTTTTTAAAATAAATGCCTAAAGGATCTCTACTGCCACATTGGATTCTTAATGACTTGTACAAAGTGAAAGGAGTTTTACCAAGGAAGTCTGACTTCTGATTTCCTCATTTTGTTGTTTTTCTGCAATCCTCGGGGCCTTTTATGGTGTCCCTATGATACTCACCAGGTTGCAGGCAGCATTTAGCAGCATCATGTGGCACAGACAGTTAAGCAGTATAAACTTGATAGGTGTTGTTCTGATGTAAATGAGCTGTGGCAGCAAATCCCAACTTTTATCTCTCACATCCCATGCCGGCAGTCCAATCACTGGACCATGTGCTATCCTAGAGCAAGTGAATCAGGGCTTCTCGTTTCTATCAGTGATGTCATCCTGTCAAAAGTAGGAGCACGGTCTCAGTTGTCACAGTGGGGACAGTGAAAGTGATTTCAGATACTCTTCTGAAACTAAAAACTGAAGTCAGAAGACGGCCATCAGGCTTTGTTAATGAACAGTTACTTGCTTTTAATAAAAGGTGTTACTAAAACTGGGTGTAGGGCACGAGGAGAGAGACAGATTACCGCCTAATTCTTCAGAATGAGTTTGGATGGTTCAGACTCCATATCCTGCCTGGGATACGCAGAGAAAAAAGCTTCTCTTTGTCCCTGTTGTGTGTCCTTCACACGAGGACTTGTCACTTAAGTTCTTCTTTGCTTCAGAGGAATTATAGCTGTATAGGGGTGTGAAATAGCTGTGAACAAGAAAGGAATGTGATATAAATTGTTCTATGCAGAACTCAAACTTAGCCTGTCGCTGCCTCTGTGAGCACTTCTGCAACTGCTGTTTGTATAGTCCCACAACAAAATGCCTGAATTATGCATTTTTGCATTCCCTTGATAGCTAAGCCATGTCACTGACTTCAGCTGAAGTAATTTTGACCTCATGAATGCATTACAAATGGTTTGTTAGGGGACCATGAGAGGATACAGGAGCAGATGGCTGCTCGAACTGGAGCTTTGAGGAGATGATGATGTGATTTGGAAATATCATTGCTCTCTGTCTTCTTCCATTTAGGGGACCACTAGGAAAAACTATTCTATCTCTCCTCCTACTCTCTCACCCCATGACAAAACAAAACAAAACAAAACAACCCAAAAAACAATAACAAACAAAAAAACCCCACCTCAGGAGTCCTTAGCACAGAAGAGCACACAATGCCCAAGTTACAAGAGATGGTTACTGGGGGGGGGGGAAAGAGTATAGAGACTAGAAAAAGGAAAATGATGAAACCAAGCCCAGTTACCAGAGAGGCTTTGAGGAGTTAATAGCAGGCAGATATCAAAAAAATCAGCTCTCTAAAAATCCCCCAAAGAGGTAAGGATTTATGTGGTTAAATCTGATGGAAGGATTTAGTGGAAAGGGTCACTGGTCTAAAAAGGTAAGAGGAGTGGAAAATCTTTCAGCGGGGAAGAAAGCTGCAAAATAAATCTAGATTAGATCAAGAGTAAAACCAGAAGGAGTTTGTAGAGAAAAATCATAGAAGAAAAACTAGTATAAAAGTGAGAAGAGGAAGTTCACAGGAGGTGTAAAGAGGGGAGTTCCTATTAAATACTTCAGGCGAGATCTTCACTTTTTTGTGCAACTGGAAACAAATCCAGCAATCACTGGAGGCTGAGCCCAAAAAGCTCTCTGCACGCCTGCCAAGAAATTAATAATATGAAGACTGCACTCTTCTAAACAGAAGGATAAGATTCTGAAGAAGTCTGTAGCCTTTTTGCAGAGAGGACATAAACCAGAAATGTTTCAGGGTCTATCTCAGGTCTGGTTTAAGGGAGCTGGAGGAAGTGAGCAATATTATGGACTGTGTTACAAAAGCAAATGTAAAATATAGCATTTTCCTTTCAAATACCTTATTTTATGTCAAGGACACATCATAAAAAAGAAAAAGGAAGAGATTAAGTCCCTGAAGAACTGAATGGGGTTGGAAAACTGTCTAGAAATACAATCTGAACCTGATGTAGACATCAAGTGACAGCACCATGATACTGCATAACAAACTTATAGGTGAAATAAAGATGAAATGTAAATACAGGGATAAGAAAACCACAAATTTTAAGGAAAAAAGTTACAAATGGATCTGATTAAGACTGAAGAATAATATAAAGGAGAGAATCTGAAGAGAAGGTGAAACATCCCAGGAAATGCTAGAGACAAAACAAAACTCCTGTAAATGGATGTAGGAAAAGGGATTTTCTGAGGCTGAAAGGAAAGCACTGCCAAATCATCTCAGAGAAGTGAGGCAAGATGCTAGCCTTCAACAAATGTATCACAGGACCACAGCTTTACCCATGTTCTCAGTCCACTGGTTCCTTGAGGAAAGGCTAGCAACCCCTCTCTAGAGGAGGCCTAGAGAAATTGAGTTTTTATTCTCTTTTCTGCAGTAAGGAATATTTGCATTCCTGGATAGTGACAAAGGGAACGGATTAAACAGTCAAGATATGTCGACGGGGAATTAAATTAAGACTAATTGAGACTTCCATCAGAAATTTTATGGCTCTAATATACACTAGAAAATGCTTTGAAACCAAAACCAGTGAAATCACAATACATTTCAAGGCCTAGAGGAAAGCCAGACCTTCAGTGGTTCTTTTAAAGAATGAAATTTCTATTAAATAAAATCCTTACTGTTGAATATTCAATGTTCTATAAATATTTGTAACCCTTAAGCTCAGAGAAAAGCCGTATCTTGAAAATATAATTTTTAAAAAGAATAAAATAATAGTCTTAGAACCAAGGAAAATTACTTTTATAAATTTTCAAAGATCTGGATGACAAAGGACTTTCCAAAAAGTAGACTAGTATCATTTTGCCATTACAAGAAAAAAACCAACATTTAAAAACACATAAACAGAGCCTTTGCTCTTTCTTGAGTGGAAGAGGGGTGTGGCAATTTTACTGGTTCAATATTTTGTGTGCCTTAAAAATCAAGTTGCTAGATTGAGGATGTAGGTGCTTCTGATCAAATGTTACCTAAAGGAAATTTATTTTTAAAATCCTGTCTTAAATATTTCCTCTTTCATTTCTTTGTAAATATCTTTAGTTTTCTTATAGCATGCAGAAAAGAGGAAGTTAACTTCCTGGGGGAATTTTAGTGAAGGTTCACCTGACGAGAGCTCAGGATAGATGAGTACTGTCCAGAGCAGGATATTTAGAAAGGCTACAAATTTGTTAAGAGTACTGGATCAGAATAATACTTGGAGAGTGATGAATCATAATTTCAGAAACTCCATTTACTCTTTTATATACTACATATAATATCTTGAAGGAAAATACATATACTTCAATGTCTTGCTATATCAACTTACTACTAAATTTATTGCAGTGATCTCAGATTGTCTGAGTACTTCATGATAGATCTGATCTAGGAAGCTTTTTGGATTCAACCAAGATGATATTCATAGAGAGCAAAGGTGGTGCCTTCATGTGACCAATTAAAAGTACAAGAACTAGAGAATGATTCCCAGAAATATTTAGAAGCCAATGGCAAAAATGGAATGTGTGCTGGCAAGAAAAAGAATTAAGAGGCATTGCCGTCTATAAAGCTTTCACCAAGAATCCAAGATATTTGGATTTTTTACAATATTTAATAAACACCTGTTTGGGAGAAAAAGGAATGGATGACTTTAAAAATCTAAGATAACTGAGGAAGGAAGTAGTCCAGGCTGCTGACTGAATCTGAGATTTACGAAAGCTTTAAATAGATTTCTCACTCCTATATTAGTGGGCATTTCATATGATTAGGCCAGGAGATGTTACTTTTCTTAGAAGGGAAGCAGGGAGGAATGGAGCATGCAAAGAGAAGAGAGTGTATGGCAACTCTTTGTTTCATAGGCCTTTTGCCAAAATAATTTCAGATTGAGAAATGAGTATCCTACAAGTGACTATACAGTACAAAGTGTTTGCAATCATACATGTTAAGATTGTTTTAGATAGATGAACTGTGTACAGCAAAATTAATATCTCAAACAGCTCTATTGTGTTGTAACATTTCCCTGCACACCCAACATTTCTCTGCACACCCAAAAAATGTGCGGTAAATTAGAAGGGAAGATCAATGAAAATTAGAATATCAGTTGGATATCAGTTGGGTATCTATATCAAATGGAAGATATATTTTTAAAATTTTCATGGGAAATAGGTGAAAATTTTCTGCTTTAGGCAAGAACTCTGTAACTTCTGAAGAGAAGTTTTCCCCTCAAAGGCAATAGATGTAATTGAGGTGAGGTATAAATGCAGACTATTCACATCCAGGATGAAGAATCTGGAGTGTAAAATTTTTAAAGTTGGAAGTCAAATTGATGATAATGATAAGCAGTTATTAAATATGACTTTAGTATCATGGTATCTGTGACTAATTTTGTGACCTGTTGTTGACAGCCTCACACAGCTCTAGATTTACTGTGGCCATCCCCCTTTTGTCCTGAGGGCTGGGATACTCCTATGTGTGACCTGTCTGCTCCAACAGTGGGGAAGGAGACTGGCTGGGCCACTGTCCTTGTAGCTCTACTGATTCTCTTGGGAAAGTATCATCACAGAGCAGAGTTTATGTGCATGTAGCCACCGGATGCCAGAATGGAAAGGAAGAGTGAAAAGGCTGTTCTGGGGGAAGGATTTTTCTGTGCTCCAGCTGGTGGAGAGCAGGTATTTACTGCACATTCGGCCCCAAAATGAGCTTGGACTACCCAGGCATGAAGGCTGCTACTGAGAGAAAACCCTTTTAACCATCTCTAGAACCCCACTGACCTCTCATTCAAAAATCTTGGCATTACTATGATACTGTTAACGAGGGGAAAGAAGTATTATGAAGGACTCAACCTTGCAGTCCAGAAATGAATGCTGCCCTGAGGGGAGTTCACTGCTGGATGGGACAAAAGATGCCAGGCTGGGTTGCTACTGGAGAAGAAAAGAAGAGGGATAGATAAAGAGAAGTAACAGACCTTGACCTCTGAGGCAAACAAAAGTTAATGATGCAGTTTGCCTAACCTATCAATTTTTTTTGACTATTAGAAAAAAATCAACAGCACAATCGTATACTTTTGGGCTTTTTTCCCACTCTTCCAAGGTGCTTGCATCATATGAATTTCTTCTTACTATTCCCCTTTTAAACCCCTAATACTTTCAACTCTATGTAATTCCTGTGCACTCACTTCTGTTTGGCCACCACTACAATTTCCTTGTATTTCAGTCTCCGATGACTTTTTAAAATGTCAACTTGTATTTTCACTTTGCACTCTAAAGTGAGTGTCCTCCTGCAGTCTATCAGACCCTTCTAGGGGGTGTAAACAGCTAGCTAGGGCAAGTGATAGCAAAATGCAGTTAGCAGTAATTATCCCAGAGAGTGGTAATACCTTGGACCTGTTCCAAACTTGCAGACAGACAGCCGAAGTCCCAGATAGTCATAGCCTTTAGAAAAGGATTGTATACGGTTGAGCAAAAACTCTGTATGAGCACTGCAGTGTGGGACAGGTTCTTGGAATAGTTTCCTGTGGAAAATTTCGTTGCTAGTGCACACTGTCTTCCGTCCAAAGTATCCATGGCAATATAAAATATGTTGCAGCTTTAGCGTGGAGAGAGAAGTTGAGGCTGGATTGAAGACTGTTTAAACAGGAAATTCACGTTTCAAAATGCTGTATATGTAAAACAACTCCTTTTTCACTGGTTTCTGTCGCAGAGGCTGCTGTTGTTTAGCTTGCCTTCTTATTATTTGCTTTTAAAATAGCCTATATATTTACAAAGGCTCAGTCTACATACAAGCCTCATTTAACGTCCATTTGCTACCATTTGCACCACATTACAAACTCATTTACAAAGTGAATGTGAAAACAAATGTGACCCCTATGGAAAGCCTCGCTGAGCCTGTGTGTGATTGCATCCGTATGTAACAGCTCATAAATGGTGTCGGCTGGAGACTGTGCTGAAGTACTACAGCACAGGAGCTTGTCATTTCAGTAACCAGATTGCAGCATCTGTATTTCTCCTGCCCCTTTTCCTGGCGCTGTTAAGCCCGAGAATTCTTTCTAGAGCAGTCATCCTAAAAGGCAAATAGCTCCTCTGGAACGGTTCACAATGCTGTCATCTTTAAAATATGCCATTGTGCTGTAAGGCACTCTTAAGGGCTGCAGTGTTCTGGCTTGTGTACCAACACTGAAACACAGAGGAAAATCAAACCCAGAGTCTCCAAAGTAGTTGCACTGGCAGGTGAGCAGTAGAAGCAAAGTCAGAATTTGAGCAAATGAGAAATTCTTCTGTTCTTACCCTACACACTGGGACTCAACATGTTCCAACTCCAGACACATTCATTAGCTGTGCCCATCCCCCGAGCTCCATTTCACCACGGTCAGGTATGTGCCTCTGGAGCACTGAAGATAACAGTAACACTGCGCCCTTATCAGTGCGTATCAAATGCTGCAAAGTGCCTGAGTTCAGGATTCACTCACACTGCCAAGGGTTAAGGCCTTTCTTCAAGGTCACAAGGTCGTTCCCTTAATACAGGAGCTCAGCAACCCGCCTTGCAATCAAGCAGCTTCAAAGCAAAAGCATCAAAACCAAACTTCTGTGTGAACAACATTGGTCACTTTTGGATAATCATTTGGTTTTTGTTTAAATCTTGAACTTGGTTCGTGGAGTGTGAGTTCTGAGAGACACACATGTCTCTGAGCAGCACTGACTCACCTCAAACATCAAAAATTATGAAGAATGTAAAGGATTTGAGGAAAACTGATTCCAACAGTTAACAGTCGGAGACCTACCTACAATTATGTGTGTTTTCTCACTAGAAATAGTAATCTAGAAGAGGAAAAACAAAGCCGAGAGAAAAACTAGTGCAACTAAATTTAATGAAAGACTTACCCTCTGGTATGCAGCTTAACTACACTGCTTGGGTGGATCTCCATAAATGCTTTCTTTAGAGTCCATCAACAGATACAAAACATATTCATCATGTTTAAAGTATATAGCAGTACTCCTACTAACTCCATTGGACTGAAACTTGAGGCGTTGGGTGAAAAACAAATGTACACAGTCAAATTAGGGATAATAAGCACAATGCTGTCTTTTCTCATAACAAATGCTCTGTGAGTATCAGTAGCCATGAGGCCTGAGATCATCAGATGGGAATTGGACCCCTGGTTTAATGGCAGATGCTTGCAGTTATCAGGAACCCTCTTATGGCGCAGCCTGCTACCTTTTCATCTGATGCTTTTCTCATATTCATAGACAAAATGTCGTCGTGTGGTTTTATGGCTGAATATAAGTTCTCTGTTTTGCAGCCTTTTGTGTAGGACTCTTTGTTTTCCAGTCAGAATCTTCAAGAGGCCCAGTCCTCACAGAGAATGCAGGCCAGATTCCCTCTGTCTTCAATGCTAAAATATGATATAGTGCTTATAAAACTTGAAAAAAGGGCAAATATATTTCCAGTTATAAAAAGAAACATGCAGGGAAACTTCTTTAATTTTCCATTTTTGCTAGGGCATGTAAGCTCTGTTTGAATGCTACACAGAGAAAGGCGAAAACAATTCTGCCACAGGATAATATTATACATAAATTTCCAGTAGGTATTTGCATAAGGTCTTTCACATAATAGTCTCTAATATAGTTAGGAAAAGTCATAAATCTTTCATTTTCTGTCTGCTGGCTGAATTGTTTTCTCTTTTGTTCTTGTTGCTCTGAAATTTTTTAACAGGTAATGTCATCTCATCTATCATACACTGATGGTGAGCCTAGTGAAGTTTGAATTTTGCTGTGTTTTTAAAAAATTTATCTGTAGTTTTTGAAATTTCATAGGCATTGTCTCTTCATCTCTTCCAGTGATTGGGATGAAAAATGTGGGAATTATTCTGCTGTTGAGTTCAGTTGAAAAAAAGGAATGATTGCTTATATTGCTTCCTAGTTTGCTCTAAAATGAACATGTATTGTGGTAGGTGAAAATATTTGTGGGTAAGGGAATCATGCAAGGGCTGGCTGAATTTCTTTGAACTTCAGTCTGGTGGTATTTTGAGTTTAATGTTAAGGGTTAGACTAGTTCTTGCATTATTCAAATAAGTTTGCCTGTCCTTAGTAGAGCTCTTGAAGCAGACAATTCAGTGTGATATGATGACTGTCTAAAACTGTTCCAGGAAAAGAGAGAATTAATTTTTTGCACAAGCAACAAAAAGGTATGTATTTCATGTTTAGAAATGTGACTTTTTTCTAGAACAATTTCATTTGAAAGTAGGACACTACTTTTTCAAAAGATTAATTAGTTTGTAATGAGAAAGATAACATCCCATGAGCCAAACTGATGTCAAGTGTTGCATTACAGATCCAAGAGTCACAACTCTGAGACAGAACAGATAATCCTGTGATATGAGAAAATAGAGCTGGAACAGATGTATGACAGGCTATGGGAGTGCTCACAGTTATTTGTGAGCTAAAAAAGTACATATATTTAAACACTTTCTTGCTTCTTTTTCTGAATTTTCTTTGCTACTCTTTCAAAATCAACTCAATTTTGAAATGGCCCTTACCCCCTGCTTGATCAAACAGAGAAAGAAGGTCTGGCATCAAATTTTTGAAGACAGAGTTTAGGTACAGTGATTGGATCTGAAAGATTGGTTTTAGAAATTTTAGTTTGGAAGGTGCAAACCTGGAAAGAAAATGGGAAGAGAATGGTTATTGCAGAGAAATTAAGAGCGGTGATGGCAGTACCATGTTTTATCACTGAGATCAGTGTGACCTTTTAATGATCTACTTTTAGACCACAGATGATATTCTGGATTTTAAATGGCACCTGCATTCCACAGTATGATTTGAGGTAAAAATGGGTTTTTTTTGTGAAGTGAAACACATTTCAGTTTTCATGGTAAGTTCCAGTGTTTACTTATTTTATCAAATGAACTGTAACAAACATGGGACCTGATCCAGGAAATATTTAGTCTTACAAGCAGGTTTACATAAGTAACTGTGTCCAGTTCTCCTATACATTTAGCTGTGCTGAAACTCAGACTGTGAATAAATTATTTTAAAAGGTGAGCCTGGAAAATGTCTTCAAACTGAACATATTTTGGCTGTGAAAATGCAAAAGAAAGAAGCAATAGTTTCAATTCACAGAAAAAAAAAAAAAGACAGAGTATTTACTCTTCGGAAAGCATTTTCATAGCTGTATTAGCAACATTTGGGCAACCACCACATGTCTAATATCTTGGGAAATCTGAGCAGTCTTCCTTTTTCTGCCAGAGGGAGTGACATAACAAGAACCTTCTACATAGCTTTCCATTTTAAGCCTAATTTACATTTTCTTTGTTTATGGTTATGGTCATACACTCTGGCAGTCACAAAAATAGTAAAATCATATTAATCTGTAAGTCAAAATACTTCTGTTTCAGGGTAGGTTCTTTCTAGCTCTCTTTGCCATTTTGAACCTCCCTAATATTTGCAGGGGACAGTTACTTTGTCTTCCCAGCCCCCCTTTTTCTCCCTCCACTCACATAATTAAGCCATGAACTCCAGCAAGCAAGGGCAAGGAGGAAGTACCATCCAAACATCCCATCATCAGTACCAGTCATTTTAATGAAATAACATGCTGTTGGATTGAATGCATCCTATGATAGCCTATCTGAGAATGCCTGTCTGCTCTCCAGAAAACTTGTGCTTTAAAAAAANNNCTCCCCCCAAAAAACTTGTGTTTTAAAAAAAAAAAAAAAAAAAAAAAAAAAAAAAGGAAAAGCCTTTAACCAGCCTAGGGGGTAAAAAGAAAAAAGAAAGGAGAGAATATTAGATAGAGCTAGCAAAAGAAAGGAATTGCTTGAAGAGCTGAATAGATATAGAGAAAAATAAGCCACCAAATGTGAATGAAAGCAACTTCAGTGTATGTCAGAGAAAGAAAGAAGAGGGGGGAAGCACTGGCACAAAAAAAAAAAAAAANNNNAAGAGAAAGAAAAAAGGGGGGGGAATGACTGGCAAAAAAAAAAAAAAAAAAAAGAGTGATAATGGACAGAACTCTTATGGTCTATTTCTTAGCAAAGTACACCAGAAGCAAATGTCAAAGCTATACAGGGTCTATATATAAACTTCTCAAATTATGGAAGAGAAATACCAGTCTTGCTTTGCATGGTGATAGGGAAAAACATTAGAGTTTTCAGATCTGGATTTTCACACCTCACTGCATCAAGCTAGCAAACTTTATACTATAAACAACATTATAACACATGATTGAAAAGAAGGAGGAAAGGTTAAAAGGCAGCTGTTGCCATGGGGAGTTAGAAAGATCATGTTAAGAAAGAAGTTGGAAATATCTTTGTGCACAGGTGTGTATGCATGCATATGCAACTTTAGAGTTGTTTCAAAACATCCACCAAGGCTTCTGACCTGAGGATTAGAACATGTGACACTGCTGTCATAGTGACTATTAAATTATGCAATCACTTTTTGCCAGACTTTGCCCTCTCGTGGCACTATTCATGTAATCATGTAATTAATATTGTCTAAACTATTGACTGAGACCCTTAGAAAATTATTTCTTACACTCCTTAAGTGCTTACAGAACAAAATTAAATGATAGCATGCCTTGGAATGTCATCTCTATGTAGATAATGCTTTTTCAAATACATCATAAAAGGGAATTAAAGGACAGCATCAATGTATTTTGGGGATACAAAAGGAAAGAAATTTCACAGGACTGCAGAGCAGATGATTGTATAACCAGAAGTGACTGACTCACGCTAAAAAAGGGAAAATTTAGGCATGTTAGGAAAGTTTTTTGTCAGTGATGTTTTTGGATCTTTAAAATAGTCCCTGTTGAGAATAAATGCTGGCCTTGGATGTCTAATTTCCTGAAAGAAGGGTGAACTCTTCGCTTGGTCTCTCTGCTCTTTGATCTTTGAAAAGACCCTTCCCTCTGGGCAAGGGAGAAGGTCAGCAAAGAGCAAAAGAGGGCAATGGCCAGGTAGAGATGGGGTGGGAAAAAGAGATACCACCCCTGAGCCACAGTAGGATTCCTGGCAGGGTTGTAGTTTGTGTTACTGAAAAAAACTTCCACTAGAAAAATGCTTTCCACTGAAAAATGTGACTCCAATAAAATCCCAATAATTTCTGATATGGCACATTGTCAATCTGCCTGTCAGTGCCAAAGTTTTCTAATGGTTGATACTATTGCCTGCCTGTCCTAAAGTACTTAAGATGCCTTAAAGCTAGCTTCTGACTTCTGTGTAGTTCTTTTGTTTAAACCTACCTTCATTGGGAAGGAAAGCTCCCATTGTGATTCAGGGATGTGTACTTCCGATCTCCATACCATACAAAATCATGGAATTTATGCTATAGAATACATAGGTAAATAATAGAGCTTTTATAGAGGGGTGTCATATTAAGATGCTTCTTGGAGACCTTGCAAAATCACATTGCCAGTTTATAGCAGCTGGGGGGAAATATCTACAAAAATATAATTCTTTTCTACTCTGTTTCTTTTATTCTTTCCGAAATATCTCCCAGTGGCTACTGTCACAGCTATTGACCTAAGTGGCCTTTTGACTCTGCACTCATATTCATCTAAGTCAGATAATTAAGAAATGTGTGGCTTTAGTCCTTTGTAGAGTATGGTCATTGATTTTGATTCACTGTGATCTTGAGGAACAAATCCTTTCACTTAAAAATTCTTAATGAAGATTTTGCTGTGCTGCCTTAGTCTCCTTAACTTGTTCCCATTACCAGTTTCTTATACTCTTAATTTCTGGGGCAGTATTTTCCTTCTTCCAGCTGTTCTTGTCCATTCCAAAGTGCAATATTAATATTTAAATGGGAAAGGGGGGAAGAAAAGCAATCTTCTATGACAGGAGAAAGGAAATGCTTACTTGCTGAGATTTTAATGGATCCTTTCAAACATATTCAAACACTAACACAGACTTAAGCGTTACACAGAAATAATGCAAATGTGTGTGTGTGGGCAAACATAGATGTAAAAATGGTGCTGGGCCCATCTGCTGTGCTGGTAGCATTGTAAGCCACCTTTTCTCCAGAGTATTTGACAAGGAACATCAGATGGGAGTTCCTTCACTGCTATCCCAAGGTTGGTATTTTCTTCTGCTTCCTTGGGTCATAGAAATTTCACAAAGCTCTTAGGTCCTTCAGCATTTAGCCAATCTAGACTGAACAGGCTGTTCAGTCACTAATTCACTAGTGCCAGCAGTGGAGAATTGTTAATAGGTACAATTCTCCACTACTCCTCTTGATTCACCAGTGGCATCAAACTAAGCTAAAGATCTGAAGCTGTTGCCACCTCCCTAGAACTCACAGAATCATAGAATGATTTGGGTTGAAAGGGACATTGAAAGTCATCTAGTTCCAACCCTACTCCCTGCCCTGCCACAGATGGGGACACCTTTCACTAGACCAGATTTCTCAGAGCCTCATCCAGCCTGGCCTTAAACACTTCCAGAGATGGGGCATCCACAGCTCCTCAGTGCAACCTGTTCCAGTGCCTCAGCACCGTCACAGTAAAAAATTTCTTCCTGATATCCGATATATACCTTCTCTCTCAGTTTGAAGCCATTCCCTTTGTCCAGTCACTACATGTCCTTGCAAAAACTCTCTCCCCGTCTTTCTTGTAAGGTCTCTCCAGGTACTGGGAAGCAGCAATTAGGTCACATTAGTCTGTACAAGCCCTTCTTCAGCAGGTCCTTTTGAGGGAGATGCAGCAGAAACAGGTGCAGAGAACCGGCAACAACAGAACCTCTGAGCCTGACAAGCACAGCAGCTCTGGTTTCAATTTACCCTAACCTTCACCTATAAACCATTGTAAATACGAGGGTGGGGGAGAGGTTACACAGCCTTTGCAGCTCTCCTTGCATGTGAAGCAGCAGCCTCCAGCAGAGAGCAAGCAGGCAGCCGGGAGCTGTTAGTACTTCAGGCACTCTCATTTAATCTGCAGTTGCATACGAACTGACATCCTGAGCTCACTGAAATCACTCCACACATAATACATTCCTAAGCTTTCCAGAGAGCTGTAGTCTCTTCACTATTATCACATTTTCTGTTTCTTGCTGTCTTTAGGAAAGGGGAAGAATGAAATAAAACTATGCCCGCCTACAGGCTAGAAGCCAACTGACTTTCAATCATTTTAATAGTCAATTACAGTCAAGAATATTTGGTTTTCCCCTTCTCCATATCCTCACATAAAGATTTGCCCTGCCACAAATCATTTACTGTGGACTTAGAGAAATTGTACACACAACTCCCAGCTTAGCAATTAATGTCACATAATAAGCCATCCATAGCCTTTACTTAAATGAATATTCAGATAACAGAGAAAAAGGGAGCCCCGTTAGTACATCTTCAGGTCTGTTTCAGGGCTTGTGAGATAGATTATGTGTAGAGAGGTTTGTGAATTGAATATGAACCAATTGCCACATAAATAATGATATCAGACTTCAGCTTTTGTAAAGAAAACCATATCAATGGATTCTGCTTTGATTTTGTTGTAATTGGTTTTAAAAAACTCTGTAACTGCTTAGCATGTGGTGGCAGAACTGAAATATATTCATGTTAATAATAAAGTAAACGACTCACTGCCAGATCCTGATAAAGTATACTGTATCTCACTCCAATGGGGTCACTGTAGGAACAAGGTGCTGTTTCAACATCATCTTGTCCAAAGTACTTAAAATCTGTATTAATAGTTGCCAGCCCACAGAAAATCTCAGGTATAAAAGATTTGCATAGTAAAAACCAAGTTTATGCATAAATAAATTATGTTCTGGCAGATGTGAAGAAGAAAAAAGTCCCTGTATGAAAAACTTTCTTTCAAATCCAAATTACAGGTTTCATTAAAACAACCCTTGAACCCCCATCTGAAAAAAACTAGGTAATAAAATTGTTCAGCACTTACTGATAGTTGCTTTGATAAGTAGTGCTGGGATTTGTTTGCACGTTTTTTATAATGTCTTTCTTAATAATGTGAAGAACTAAAATCTCCCTACTTCAAGAAATACCTCTATTCTTCAGACTTCTGCTTCCTTTGGAAGCTTCAACAATTACCAATGAATATCAATTACCTGCAGAAAAAAATAACAAGACTAACTACATCCTTGTGAGTAAAAGGGTCATTCAAATTCATCTTGATAGTTTCCAATGCTATGCACATAGCAACAGACATTATGATGATTCATGTGGACGAAATTATCAGCTGAACTCTACTCCAGAGAAATTCTTCCTAAATATAAGTAACATGATTAAAGGTTATGAACAGCAGAAATACAAAGACATTTAGTTTCTGGTTCTGTAATGAACACTCCTTCTAGAATATTGCAAGTACACATATGCATCAATACACATATCTAATGTGATCAGACTAGTCTAGCAATGTAAAGTTAAGCCTTTATTCATTATCTTATTTTGTTATGGCACTGCTGGCCTCAATCCAGCTGAGGTTAAAGATGTGTGCAATTTTCAGCACATCTATAGCTCCATTGTAGCTCTTTGACAGTAAATGACAACTTGTAGTTATTTTTCCTCTTGTACTGTAAATAGTATTATAGCAATGTGAAATTAAAGGATCTATACACCAAGTTTGTGTGTTTCTTGTTTTAGTTCACCATACTGTTAAATATCAGCACTGAGGCCTCTTTCTTCCACTTTCCACCTCTGCAACAGATGCCTGTGTGATTCTGAATGAGCATTGATGGGGGTATGAAGTAGTTAGCACACTATAAACTGAAGTGCCAGCTGTATTTTACAGCAACATCCTTGTATAGATAGGACTCCAGTGGCTCTTTGAAGAGATAGATCTGCTCAATATCTGTGATTTGAAAACATACTGAAAATATGGAGTGAGAAAATGTGACCACCCAACAGAATGCCCTTCCCATTAGTCAGAGATCAGGGTGCATGATCAGAATGCCAGTGTCAAATGACACTGAGATGTTGACCAATTGGACAGTAATTTTCACTTTTGAACCATAATAATTTCCTAATACATATTTCCTAATACATATTTCTCCTTGAAAGTAAATGTTCCCCTGACTTCTTTTAGTTGTTCAACATGCTCAGTAATAGAGTGGTCATGTAAATCATATTCTAGAGATACTAGTATATGCAAATCTCATCAATATGAAATGTCAGCATTTTCAGAGACAGAATCTGGTGGACTTAGACCTCATCTGATTAGAGAATTTATGTTATATGTTGTGAATCGTAGCCTGTGCCCACAGTTCAGATTCCCCTTATGCCGTAATATAATCTGTTTGCAACATTCTAGATTCAAGCAATCTAAAAGTATTTTAGGAAGATCCCAGCATAAAATCAGGCTCTCAAATGGTAGGGTTTTTATCAGGTTGCTGCCAATAGGGTCTTTTCTGCTGTACACCAATAGATGTATTTTCTGCTGTTGAAATACCGCAGTAACAGGGCTGACCATATGAGATGTCAGAATACCAAATGAGTCAAACGAAACAGAGTGATAAAGGGAGAGTTTCCAATAAAACAGAAGGTCAGGCAAGGTTTTGATAGCTATGACCCTTTTGTCTCCAGACTTTTCAGAATATAAATGTGGTAAGACATTATTAGTCAGTGTGAGTAAAATACTGGGTGTGATTACCTGCATGTCAGCTAATGTAACATGAGGCGAAGAAGTTGAAATTGGAAAACTACACTCCTTTCTGAGTAGCAAAGTGGTAGGTAATGTTTGAAGATTGTGCATGGTGGGTCCAACAATTTGTCAATAGCTAGTCTTGACATTGACAGCAAGTGTTATCAGACAGACAGGGAAAGTCAGAAACCTGACTAGGGGAAACTAAGGGAAATCCGACTTCCCTGATTAAGGGAAACTATGAGATAGGCCATATATGGACTGCATCACATTGAGAAACTAAACTTGAATTACACAAGAATTTACAGCAGCACAATATTCAACTGCAACTGCCAGTTATGACAGTGTTACTGCTGAATCATACTTCAAGTTATGCTCAAGGTCAGAAAAGCCCTAAGAATTAATACCCAGACTACTTACAAGCTCAAGTTTCAGGGAGACCATTGACATACATATTTAAAAGAGTGGACACTATTTCATAGCCTAGAGGTAGTTCTTTGAGGTTAAGGTTGCTGAGTACCATTCATCAAGACTTCTGAGCAGTAGTTGAAAAAATAAGCTAGATTTAACTAGATTTAAGTGACCTATTTTAGGCCATTTCACTGGAGAGCCAGTAAGCCGTGCCATGTTGGTAGGTAGAAGTCAGCTGCAGGACAGTATCACATTTTATCTTTTTCCTTAGTTTTCACTGTGGGCTCTCAAGGGAGGATCAGACACACCCCAATCATAGTGAAAATCCTCTATCTCTGCAAAGAGGAAGATGAATATTGTTGACAAGATCCACTGAAGGATGAGATATCCTCATGCTTTGTAACAAACAATAAGCAGTATCACAGCATGGTAATTACCTTTCTGACATACAGGCCACATGGTTTTTGCAGTCTGGTCTGAGTCTAAGGATCAAGATATTTGAGGAATTGCCCTGCAGAAGTATCAGGTTTTGAGGTCTTGCATTGTTTCTCTAATCTACAAATCAAGACACATTGTTGAGTATTAATGTATGTGGCATTAACCTATGGTCTAATTACATGGATCTTAAACAGCGATTTAGAAAAGACACCAGTAATTCCAGCTTTATCTGTGGCCTCTTGCTGACATTCCACTCAGACCCCTCTACAGGGCTTGTACAGCATTTCTGGTTCCCAATGTCCACCAGGAAAATCTCAATGTGTCAGTTTTATTAAAATAAATATCAGGAATATGGACAGGGAGAGGGTTGAAAATAAACAAATACCAGGGCGGCCAGCATTCTTTTAAATCATATGTAAATTATTGTATTAAATTATTTTTCCCCTATGAAAGAGGTAGCACTGACCATCTAAGTCACTTACTAACTGCATAAATAATAGTGTTAGTTTACCCTTGACCGTGAATTTCCTTTGGAAACTGGATGCCGATATTTGAAGTTCCTTTGTTCCCCTCTGAATGGCACTAGAGAGGGAATGCTTCCAACTTAATGAAATGATAAATCCTTTCAGTTTATTCTAGTTTATTTTATAAACAAAGAATACAGTGAAGATTAGACTGATCTGGGATTGTACCACGTAAGAGGATACCATTTGCATTGCAAAAGGAGTTTTATCTTCTGAGCTCTTGAGTCCATTTATTCCTCAAGAATGTTGTCCTGACAGACTGAGGGAAAAGAGACACTCCTGAATAGTTCATCAAAAGAGGATAAAAAAAGGTTGAAGGGGATTATACTTGTAAATATTTCAAGTATATTTCAGGGGTTTTCAGCCCATGGTCAGGTACTTCTGAGTGGTCCAACAAAGGCAACTAAAAATCTGTTGTCAGTCAGTTTGGATTGACTCTTCAGGGATCTTCACTTCCATGAGAAAATACTGATGAGCCAAAAACTGGACTAAACTTGTCAACCAGTAGGCTAGGTAATATTCTCAATGTACAGGTAGGTCAGTGAATCAAAACCTTCTGTTAAGAGAAATACGGCCTCATAGGGACTCTGTAGCATAGATGGGATGTTAATATTAATCAGTAATGGCTGTCTGAACTTTTTAGAAAATAAATCTAACCTGATTAGCCTAAGCTCTATCACTCATGACCTCACAAAATATCTTATCAAATATAGCCTGAAATAGTTTTATGTCATGAAGACAGGCAAATGTCTACTGTAGCTCTGCACAGCTTTTTCCACTTTGAGGACAAATTTAAAGGCTCTTCTTTCAGTTGTTCATAATGTCTCTGTACCTTCTCTAAAATCTGCTTACCAGCTCAAAACTGAGAATTTTCTTGATGATTTTGTGGGCTTCTCAAGGTACAGCAACAGAGGTAAGGGCTTTGACACTGCTCTTTGTCTTCAAAGCCTTGTTTATTTCCTCTGATTGAGAAGGACAGATTAAACCACACCTATAGCTCTGCTGTGGGAGTCCTTACAAAGCCACCCATTTCCTCTGTGCCATGTGGTGAATCATTTTTGTAAAGTGCTAGTCAGAATTTCAGAAACTGATCAGTGGTTACTTTTTTATAGTAACAACTCACCTCTGATTTAATGAAAACAGCATTATTTTCAGACCTATTTGGTTCTTACCTTTTGTCTCTCTGGAATAATTATTTCTTGGTCAAAGTCCCATAGGACTGAGTTAAAAAAAAAAAAAAAAAAAGTATCAGTCTCAGGTTGGACAGAGAGAAGACTATACACTTCTTGATAGTGCTAAACTGCTTCTTTAAGATTTTATTTGGAATGTCTCTCTGAGAAATCTGGTATAAAGCATTTCTCAAAATCTCTGACCTGATTGCACTGGACCTCCTTCTCCTTATTGAGGGCAGAACAGTGCCTGATGCTTCTAAAGCCTCTTTTGCATGTCCTATACGTTTACTTGTATTTTAAAGAAAAAAAAGCTCACATTGCCAGAAGATATATCTCTGAAAGAGTGTTAGTCTCCCTCTTAACACATGCTGAGTTTTTCTGAAACAGAAAAACCCCCTGCACTATCTTTGATGCACAGTGAGAGACTCTACTTGGTTTAATTTCATTATTAGGCAAAAAGTCCATTTTGTATTCAGAAATGGTGCAGAGGAAGCTAACTATGAATAGGTAGAAATGAGAGGTGGGAAGAAAATTAGGTGTTTGTAAGAGAACATGAACCTTCTCAGACAAATATTTAATGGCTTAAAAATATTGTTTTCAACAAGACTTTAACTTATAAAATCTCCTTGTGAGGGGCAGGTGAACTGAAAAACCTCTCCAATACATCAAAACTATTACTGCATTATTCAGACATAAATTTCCTCATGAGTTTTCATTTTACACAAATTGTCTGGATGTTTCCAGATTTACAGTGGAGCCCAGCTCTAGAAAAGTGGTTAAGATGCAGTGAAACTGCTACAAGCTATAGGACAGGCTGAGAGTAGTGTGCAGCTGAATTTAAAATGTCAGTTAGAATTCTGCCTCAATTTTGCCAAAATATTGCCAGTCCAGAGGGATGGAAATAAGACAGGACTGGTGGAATTGTCAGGGTTTCTAATATCACTTTACTGCCAGGGACTGTAAGAGGAATAGGGGAGAATACAGGCAAAACAAGTGTGTTCGTGCTGTGGATACTCTGGCCCACCAGCAGCAGCTGCTGAAACTGGTCCTTGTTTTCTCTGTCTGGAACAAAGAGCAAAGATCAAAGTTTAATTGAAGTCAGCTCCTTTTCCGTTTGCTCTTCTACCTGCTCCCTCTGCTGGTAAAGTAAGGGCAACCTAAAGATAGGAAAATGAGAATTTAAAAGGAAGACAAAATGGTGGACTTACCCTTTACATTTTGACAGTTAACTGAATTTTAATAACTCATCTTTTAAAATATTTCATGTCATCTTGTTTTCGTTGTCTTTACAGTCAGGGGTTGTCTCTTGCAGTTATACTGGAATTCTTTCAAACCTTTTCATAAAACGAAACATCCTGTTGTCCTTTTTAGGCTTAAAAGTTTCCAGGACAAAAATAGTGTAAACCAATTTCTGACTTCAGTGATGGTTTTCATGTGTTGAATTTTGTCCTCTTTTCCATCATGTTCTTAAAGCACATCATGGAAAATTACCACAACTTGTTTTTACATATCATAGCTGAATCTTCCAGGTCTTTTTAAGGATGAAATTCTCTCAGTTTAAAATCTTAAAACCAAATCAAGATATTTGGTGCATAGGAACAGTAACTGTCCTCTTTTCTAAAGGTGAATTTTCACAGTACAGTTGTCATAAAATGTATTAGTCCCACTTGCCCCTTTCTCTCCAACGTACTCTTTATTGCATGTCTCATTCTCTCCCTTGCTCTGGCTCTGGCATTCCTCCAGATGGAGACTGAGACAATTCATCTTCCTAAACAAGAAAGAATTTTGTTTTGGGTTTTGCTAGCTTCATTTTATCCCATTTTAATGAGGTAGATGAGCTGAGCACAAGGTCAGAAGACAGCAAGATTCAGCTCCAGAGATGGGGCAGTGTCGTGCAATGAACCATTAGATCTCTAGAAATGCTGTGCAACTTTCATGCCAAATTCTGGTGGAATGAGACAGTAAACATTGCTGGTGGATAAAACTCATTCACGACTCTCTTCATGTGAGCAACTGGTCCATTAATAGGCTTGGATGAAATGTAAAACCCTTGAAATATTTTGATTGGAGCTAATTAGCATTGGCTAATGAGAAACCTGACAAAAGGCAAAAAGATCTCTTGCCCTCCCTCACTAGCTCCTTCTCCTAGAGTTTCTCAGGCTACATGTTAAAGGTTGACTACTGTTGTTACCGTGCTCTCCTTAATCACCAGCTGACACCACAGTGCTCCTTTCTATGCATTCCCTCTGAAAGATCACAATTCTCAAGCTCTTTCTCCCTGATCTTCCCCCAGTTTCATTTTGTCTCAATTGTACTCTTTCTGGTGCTGTTTCTGAAGTCCGTGGTGCCTCTTTTCACAAGGAGGTTCTATTTTCAGCTTTCCTTGTTCTCAGTGACCAACCGTGCATGCTCACTTTATTTAACATTTTTTTTACCTCAGTGACATCTTCAGATATTTTGTCAAAGTCATCTTTGTCATGAAGTAATAAGAGAGGGTCAGATGCTCCTTGCTCAGCTATCTCAATTACAAGGCTCTGAATAACAGCCTCTCTTTTTTGTGCTGGATTGTGGAAATAAGGAATGTCCTTAGTACTCTTAATAGGAAAGGCTAGTGCTGCAGAAAAGCATTTGGTGGGTGAGAGATTAATAACATATGGATTAATAACATTTGTATGGATTTTAGGACACAGAGAAATCAGGCCTTGAGCTGTGCAGTAACTGTCAGCTTTCTATCAATTTCTATGCACTTTCTGGGCATCGTGTTAATCTTCAACACAATAACTAGGTGGGTATGGAGAATACTGGAGATTTTAACGTACAGCAAAGAACAGAGCACGAGGAGACTGCTTTTAAAATTCACTTTCTGAAGACGGTATATTACCTAAATGTTCTTAGCAAACATAAAAGGACATGAGAACAATTAAAGTTAATTCTCTTTTACACTTTAAAAAAATGATTCATGGAAAATATTTTCTATGTGGAATAGGAAGCTCTATGGAAAAAATGATTTTGTACTGTGGGAAGCCTTGTACAGGATGTGCCTTACTGTGGCTAAAACTTTCATCCTACATGTTGCCACCCATGTTAGACATATCCGTGATTTTGTTGTAATTGACATCAATCATTTTAAACAGGCCTCTAAATTTAATTTTGGTTTTCTCCTTCTTTTATTTATACATAAATGTCCACACCCTTACATGCAACTAGAACGGTTACTGAATTACAGGGACTAATAAGGCAAAATGTTACTCTATCACCTAATTTTGGTTATTTTCAACAGGTTTAGGGTATTTTTTTAGAATTCCCAATTGGCTGTATATCCTCATTTCTTCAGCATCAGCAGATGTTGATTGTATTGAATTTCTTTACCGTAAATCTTCTTCTGTCTTTAGATTTCCTGTGTGAATGTCTTGCAGTGTATATGCTACCTCTGTTTCCATTAATACAGTAAAGATGGGAAAGATGGGATTTCTTTTTTGTTTTCACCTGAGCAGTTTCCCCATATTCTGTCACTATGAGTTTATAATTTCCACCTTCTTGTTGATCCAGCTGCACTATTTGCTGTACACGCCATACAGCAACTCCTAATTGGTAGATGTTTTCTAATGTTCAGTTCATGGTGATCAAGAAGATGAAAGGATGAACCTACCAAAATTATGACCATCTGAGAAGCAATTAAACAGGAAACTCCCCTGCATTGTGATTGAAAGGAAATGAGTGGGTGTCAGCCTAGTGAGTTGTTCCATATGAATCAAGCTATAATGGGTCTGTTTTTCAGGTGCCTTAAAGGAGGACTCAGATTCATCTTTTAAGTCTTTTGTCTGTTGACAATTTAGAGGAAAGAAAGCTCACATTTATGCATTCCCAGCCATCCAGTAGAAGATGACTTAAGTGTGAAGCAAATTGATGAAAAAGAGCAAGGGATTTTTTGTGGTCCTTAATATTTCTGCTGCCCTACTGCAGTCTCTGCTTATCAACTGCCCTTTCCTTCCTCTAATTGTCTGATGAAACAGTCTCTTGTCCTAAATTTCTTTTGTAGCTCATCTCTTTCAAACCTACAGTCTATAGCTGACCTATTTCTCCTTTTTCAATCTTGGGTGGAGAATGTTTTCTTTCAGTAACTTTTTTTGAGGTCTTAAATAATACAGTGATTTTTTCCCTACATTTGAGATTTACTTTCATAGTAATTTTTTGCCCTCTTACAATGCAGGATCAGATTGATTAATTTGGTTGCTTTGTGAATTCTCTTAACAGCCAATCTTTAAGGATTTCCCTGACAAACTGTCTCTGTCATTTAAAATAAAACATACCTTTTTAAATATCACAGCAATCTGAAGAAGCCTCATGGAGGATATTTGTGTAGGATAGATCCCCTTATCTTATTCTTGAATGACTGTCATTAGCATGGATAAATATGAGATGCAACCATAAAAACTTAGGTGTGACGAGAGAATCCATCAACAATCCAAAGACTGCTGGAAATGAATACATAATTAATAAGGGCTTAGCTGTTCAGGTCTATCCTGACCTGAGTATCACAGGCAATGACTTATGGACTATTCCTTTTATACATCATCACTGGATTTAATGGCTCAATTTCTTTGCCTTTCAAGCACCTTCTTTAAACACAGCAATTATTATTGCGAGTTACAAAGAGGAGACATAGCAAACAAAATAAAACATTGAATAAAACACACGTTGACAGTTATCAATATCAAATCAAGCTACACATTTAGATTTGCATAGAGAAAAGACTTGTCACTAAAATTCAGATCATAAAGCTGGACATATTTCTTTTCCTATCTCCTTCATTAGCAATGAGTACAGGAACCTAACTTCAGCTTGCATAGTCCAGTCAAATTCAAAGAACACGTATTTGGTTTTATTTAGCATTCTACATGTTTAAATGCTACAGCTTTAAAATGAGGTGCTCCTTTCTACTGTTTTTAAGCCTCATTCAACTAGATGTAATTTTTGAAAAAGAGTATTTCTTCCACTGTGTATAAAAAGCATACACATTGTGAAATCACTCTCCCTCTGAAGGACAGATGGAAAGAACCTAAACAGCAGGATAAATGCCAGAGGTTCCAACATCAGCAGTTAGTGGAAGACCTGGACACTGCATTAAAAGCAGTGCATTTACAATGGAATTGTGATTGGGATAAGAGACCTGCTGGCAGGAGATAATTCCCAAATGAAACAACAATGCTACAGTATAAAAAGAAGGGAAAAAAAAAAAAAAAAAAAAAAAAAGAAGAAGAAAAAATAAATAATTAGTAGTANGGTTTGTCATGGCTCACTTCAGCTTCACACTTGGAGAAATACCCAAAGCATGCTAGTCAAATTCTCTTGTCATACAGTAAGAATAGGTGTGCTCTTCCGAAAATGGCCTAGCTCCAGGTAGGCCCCTGTAGACTGTGATTTATAGTCTGAATTTTACCTGAATGTGAGCTGGATATTTTAGTAAAAGCAGTCAACTTATGTCTTTGAAGGCAAGATTTCCCAGGCTATATAGAGAAGAACTGGTTCTACTAGTTCCTGTGGCTGGTGCTCTCAGCTCCACCACACCCATTCCAGGCTCTCTGCACCTCTGAAACGTACAAATAGAGATTTTATCTGCTGAAATATTTTCAAAAACACTGGATTTTGGTCCTTCAGGTCACTGGTTTTTATTACTGGGAAAGTAAGATTATTTGGACAGCTATTGCTATCTGCAGAAATCACAATCTCAAAACGACCTAATCTTTTAAAAATATGGATACATTTTTAAAGCATAATATTAATCTCATATTTTAAAATTCAGCCTGGAATCACTGAGCAGAAGCAGTGCAATTAGGATTTGGTCACAGCCTGCCAAATTTTGTTACACCAAGTACAAATTCACTTAAAACACATTTTCATACAGGCTGCTGTCTTGATCAGTCTTGTTGATTCATTGTATGAACTTTAACTGCTCATCAGCTGCAGATGTAACCCAAGTAAGATTTTATATGATAGGTCATAAATGGATTTTAAAATATTTACTATAAAAGGCAAATCATCATCAAGTAGTTACTGATAAAAACTGCACATTTGAGAAGCTGTGGGAGAGTGCTGAATTATAATAAAGAGAGAACATCAAGAGAATGATATTAATTATTTGGTAACCAGCTTCAAGCAAACAAAATGTGCTTCAGCACAGACATCTTAAGGGATATAGGCCCTTAAGAAGGGATATAGGCCCCTTATAGAAAGTGGGACCATAGTATGGAAAGTAATGACTGAAAAAATTACCTGCTGGAAGTAATATTTAAATGAAAAAAATCTCTGTAGTATGATGCTGAGGTTAATGGAGTTAGCACTGGTGTAATCATTGGTGTAATCATTGGTACACTGTATACAAAAATGCTTTCTATCCAAAATATGCTCTTGAGAAAAATGTTAAATAGTCAGTTTGGAAGAGATGCAGATGATTAAAGAAAGAGAAGCATGATTTACAGTGAGAGAAGGAGAAAAGCTCACTGATGCAGAGGTACACAGATGATCTGATTGCTGTCTGTGACAAACATACACTAGAAGGCAGCTCTTACACCTGATAAATGAAATGTAAGATGATCTGATGTTGAAAGTCACAGCTAGAAATAAAATAAAAGTGTCTTGGGATAAGAAAAATCAGTACCAGAACATCTAAGAAAGAATTGTAAGAGATGTGTCACTGGAAATTTTCAAAGGAAGTATGTTCTTGGATTTGAAGCAAGAATTAATTATGAGACTTGTAGCCTTTTGTGGCACAGGGAATCAGGAGCACAGTATTGTGTCTGGCATTATTCCCTCCTGCGTTTAAAATCTGTGAAGTTATATTGTTTGTAGATGGATCTACTCACAATGTGATAAACATTTTGAATAGTGTGATAAATACATCACCAAATATTCATTGAAATAAAAAGTAAGAGGTCTCTAACCACTTTCCCACACTCACCATTAATTCTCTTTGAACTTGAACATATTGAAAAGTGCTTTGAAAGCATATTTATAAAATTACGACAATATATCTTCAATTACTCATCAATCATTGTGAATATTACTGAAATAAAAATAATTCCTGCACAGAAAGATTCTTAAATATTTGTCTTCTAATTAAATACTACCCCATGAAAGCATCTCACATAATTCACCAGTGACATTAACCTATGTTTACCTAAAACTTAGAAAGATTGAGCAATGGCTTAGACAGCAAGGTTATGGTCACAGTATGAGAACCCAAACAACATAAATTCAGCCAGTTAAGCTTGTCATAAAGACCACAGAGATGATGGAAAAGACTATATAGTAAAAGAAATCTATGGCTAGGTCTGATTAATATTTTTGACACTGTGTTCTGTTGAAAAATGAGGCTTTGCTGAAATGAAGTTCTTTATTAAATTCTTTATATTTGTTATGAACCCGGCATATAGGCAGGCAGCTCTTGCAAAGGTGAAGATTTGGCAACCTTGGAAACCTTGATCACTGCATCTTATGTCTATAAAAGAAGCCAAAAATTTGATTAGAAGGTGACTCTTCTCAACTGAATACAAAATCAGGCCTTATCGACAGAATAAATGTATTTATGTCAATATACTCTCTATCTCCCTTCACTTTTACATTCTTCAAAAATGGGAAAAGAGAAATCACTGAATGAATAACTCTGAGTCTTTTAATTTGAATGCAACACTGTATAAAGTGTTAGAAAATATTTAAAAGAAAAAAATACTTAAAGCCTTGAAGGCAAATGCAAAATGGGATAATCCTGGCTTTATCAAATAAAGACGGTGTCAGGCTGTAATCTTTTTGGTAAAATAATTGACCTTTTACACAGGGACAATGTGATAGCCTGAATTCTTGTACACGTTAGAGCAGCACTTATTATAGTGCCAAGGCAAATTATTACTGAAGTGGAAATTGCAAGGATCACCACAAGAGCCGATTAGGTCGATAAGGCGCTGACTAGCAGATCCTTCAATGTATGAAAAGAGATATTCTCAAGACAAAGATGGCAATCTGTTGACACTTTCTCACAGAACAGTCTTGAGACTTGTCTTACAATCTTTAATATTTTTTGGGTTAAGAGCAAGAGGCAGAAATTGTAGGGGTTGAGCAGGATGAGGTCACGCACACACGGGCTTTTAACTGAGCCAAAACTTTCCAATGGGCCTGCCTGAACATCCTTCTTGTAATGAGCTCTCCAAAGTAGAAAAAAAAGAGACTTTCATTCTCAAAAGACCAGGTGTAAATTTGATGTATGTTAGAACAGCTTGTGTTTTACACAAAAAAACCTCCAGTGGCTAGGTGAGCTGGCACAGAAGAATGAATTTGTAAACAACCTGCCTCCCACCCATGGAAACTTTGTTGTCCGGATCCTTCCCTCTAGTTGTGATTTCAGTCCACTGAGCGGCTTTCTATGTTGCCAGACCTCTGTGTGTTCCCCTCTTGGAGCATAAAAAGAAGGTATAGAGCTCTAGCCTTGGTTCTGCTCCCTGCTCCTTAGAAAGCTGTGTCTCCACTCCTCTGCTTCTCTGCAGGACTTTTTTGCTTTTTCTTCTGCCTGCTACATCCTGCCTTCATGGAAGCCCCTCCCCTCCAGGTATTTGCTTGAAGCTAAGAACAATCTCCTCCTCTCCACAAGGCCCATGTGACTGAGTTCTTTCTTTCTTCAAGGAATATAACAGAGCAGCACACACTGCTTAAAAATACCATCCATCATAGCGAATATAGTGGAAGAAAAAGATCTTGGTGTATTGGTTATTGGAGGGTGGCTATTGACAACCATTTTGAAGCAGCTTTGAAATGAGGTATTAGGACACATTGACTCAAGTATTTCTAGTAGATCTAGAAATGCAAGAGTTGCATTGTATGAAGCACCAAGATGACCTTTTTTGCAGTATGGCATGCAAGTTTTCATGTGTTCAAGAACAGATTAAAACGGAATAGTTGCAGAGGAAAGAAGACCAAAAGACTTTTAAAAGATAGTTGTACATAAGAAAGGAGAAAAACTGAATAATAACACTGTCATAAAATCAAAGAATTTAGGGCCAAAAATGAGGAAGAGTCCTAATATGTTTCTAGGGCATAACATGAAATGATCTTGCAAACAACAGTGGTGACGGTGAGAAGCCGATGATGTCTTAAAACCTGAACTTCTATAAACATCAGTTTATAAAAACTATATGATGGGAAGAGTAAATTTCTGGGGATGGGAGATTAGGATCTCTTGAGTACCAATGTATTTTTATCTTGAAAAATCACTAATTTGAGAAGGTGTCCACTATTTGTCTACTCTATTCCTACACAGTAAAAACTCCACCTTTTGGCTGCCCCTGGTGTCCTGTAGGGATCAGAAATTCGTGTGTTGTTCTCATGTGCTCAGCAATAAACCAGGCAGATTTAGAGTGAAAGAAGAACATTTAATTAAGAAGAGATGGGCAGGGACTATTAACTTGGATTTCTTGCCATTCTCTTTTTTGAGGGCCATTCACTGCATTCCAAGACACACTAAAAGTTTTGTTTAGGAACTACTCTGCTATTGCAGGATCATAGCACAGTGATGAAAATGTTGATTTTTTTTTCATGATGTACACTGCCTCTGTGAATTCCTCCAAGTCTTATATTTGTCAGAAGGTTTTGAGAAGTGTCTGTAGTATGTTGTATTTACAGACTGACTGCTGTGGAGTTTTATAAAATATACATATATTCTATGGATACTACAGTCATAGGTGACTGTATGACCTTGAAATACATGTTCATGAGTGATATTTTGATTTGAGAATAAGGATGCTTATATGGAGAGAAAAACTAGAGGAACTGATACACTGCAAGAAATAACATGCTGGTAAGGCTTCCTTATTGGAATTTGAATCAGTGCAATTTCCAAATTATATAAGGATTCAAATTAACTCGACAGTCTTTTGGTTCCGCATGTTTAAAACTAAACAGAAATTTCATATCTGTGGTTCTTTCTGGAGTGACAATTGCTTTCAACTTGTCTCTCAGCTAAAACAGAGGCATAGCAATAAACCAGAGAATGTAAGTCAGAAAGAAGGAGAGTGCTAGAGCCAGAAGCACTTACATTTGGTGTCTCATTGGAAGACAAAAAAAAATACATATTTTTACTACAGTATTTTAAAAATAATTGGGACCATCTGCTATTCTCAGGACATTAATTATTAAAACTTATGAAAAACTGAAAGCATAATGGATAATAGATCCTAAATTGTTATAAATCATATTTGTGCTTTTTCCTCTTACTCTGTCTGATGCAAACAGCTGATCAGCATGCAGCAAAAACTGTTTCATCAGAATTACAGTGAATTTAAGTATAAAATTGCAGTTCTTGAAAACACGCTGAAAGATTTGAAAAATTACTTCAGTATAATTTTGTAGTATTAGGCCCACTTGTTCACAAAATTGCATCTGTTTATCTAGATATATGTTTTAAACTTAATTAACTCTTACAAAAATCCCATGTGGGTATTCTTGATTAGGTTTTAATCTAACACAAATTAATCAGAATTAAGGCAGTTCCTTGCAGGGTTTGAGGTTTTCAGTCACGTGCACAAAAGAATTTGCACCACTGTCACTAAATTAAACCATTGATTGTGGTTCAGTTGTACAACATTGATGTAGGAAAAAGCTCTCATTTTATTGATCAGCCTGAACTTCCAATTGTAGACCCAAATCCAAGATTTAGTAAAAATGTGGGTATGCTGACATAGTGGTCCAGGCCTAAGTATTCTGTAAAAATTCATGAAGTCATTCCCTCTGCTAAGCCCTCCTGTGTATTTTTGCAAACTCCTTTAGTGAAAAATGTGATTCAGTTCAGACTAAATCTATGGGTAATTATAGTTTAAACAAACACTATAATATTGTGTAATGAGTCTGAAAGCATATATGCAAAGTGCATGTATAGCCATGCCATTTAAATTAATGGGATGCTGTACATTTCATGGAGACCAGGCTAACAAATCTGACTGCAGGATTTTCACAAATTATAGTGCTAATAAATTTGTATTAACTGGGGTTCTAGAAAAAAAAAACAGTATACAGGCAAACCATATAATCTTTGTAAGTTGTTATCTTTGTACTATGATACACACTCACTTCTGAGAGGAGAAAAAAGCTGCTCGGGGTTTATGAACTACTGATATTAATCCATGGATAATGTTAGGAACAGACTGTTGGCATATTAAAGGGATTTATGTATACCATTATTCAGTATCTTTTGAGTCTGCACCACTCACGACTACCAAAACTCTAAATGTAGTCAGTCACATAAAATCGTACTGTTGTTTGTAGCAGATGAAAAGACAAAACATGCAAAAATACATCATTTACCAGTAAAGAATTACAAGTGTAGTTTTAAATCAAGCAGTTAATCAAAATAACTATAAGCTACTAGAGGAAAATGGAAGAAATTATCAGATATTACAGTATTATGAAGCACAAACTTAAAATGTGATGGAATAGAATATTCTGTCCTAAGATATATTCTCACAACTGCATATGACTGAGCAGTAGCTGATGACAGCCAGATGGCACCAGCCAGAAAGTCCTTATCAAAGTAACAGCCAAGGTTAAAAATGGTACTGCATTGGAAGCCAAAAGTTAAAAAAATGTTACTCATGAACAGTCATAATTTGAAACTTAGACATCCAGTACATACTGCATATACTGTATAACTATGTTATAACTATGTATATAGAAGTAAGGATTTCTCTTCCATTGCCTATGGTCAACTGAAGTTTTACTTCCTCTTTGCAGTACATTTAGTAGTGTAGCCATATATTTATTGTGCCTGAGCAACCAGCTTACTGGTATTTGCTGTGGAGGATCTCTGTTTGCCAGTAGAGTGGTGTAACTATCTTTTTGACTGGACTCCTCACAGAAATACTTAAAGCCAGTGGTCTTTAAGTGCTTAAGCTCTACTACACATACAGTGGATGCCTATTTGTATTACTAAAGAGTAATAAATAATATAAATATTGTAATAGTTATATTCATAATATTATAACATAAATAAATACCTTCCTAAATCTGTCTTTAAGAGTAGTCTGTGCTGTAGGTATACTCTTTTGATTAACCAGGATCAGGGCATAATTTCCTTTAGACAAAACCTCAGCTTGAAATATGTTCTCTCTGTTAACAGGAAGCCTTCTCCATCATTCTCTTCTTGCAAAAGATTCTAAAATAATTTTATGCTATGTGATATCCCACCTTTGGCAGTGCTTCACTGAACTGGCTGAAGTTTTCTGTTGCAAATACGAACACACTGTGGAGGGGATGAAGTCTACCACTGACTGTCTAAAACCACTGTTGTCCTACTCTGAAAAGTATCTCCTGTTCATATCATCTGATACATGTAGTGATTTTCTACACAGGGCTCATTTGCTGTTACCAACAGAAAAAGAAAAGCAAAACAGAACAACTGCAACAAAACTAAAAACTTCCTGAGGAAAACTTGATGCTAATTTTGATTATGGACTTTCATTCATCTTGAATGCATGAATTGCTGGCCCTTTCATCTCCAGCCACAAAGGGGACAATAGTCTTACATCACCATCCCGTAATTTCAGTATCTTGAGCTGTAGCTGAAATCAGTTCCTGGTGTTTTCTAATTGCTTGTGATTGCATTACGTGTCAGCATCATAAGGTAAACTGGTGAAATCATCTCACTCCAAAGAACATAAGCTGAAAATGTGGAACTTGACTAAAAAAGGATCAGACACATTCATAGGGCAAGGAACATGTCTGAATGCAGATTTGGCACAGAAAGCTCCTAAATGGTTTATAGTCAGGAGGCAGAGGATTGTCAAGAGCGGAAGATCACTCTTTACTATATGCTTTACTTATATCCTTACAATTTTCTTTTTCTTAGATTTCCATTATTAGGCGACAGTGGCTGCTCCCAAGCACTCTCCTTTCAGGGGAGAGCCTTGTTAAACTAGAAATTTATTTGGGCATTATTTTTGCATAATGTGACCTGAGGTTTCCTTGGAGACCTGAGAGCTTTTCAGGGCTATCAGTCTTCAGAAACGATGTGTCCTTTGTATTTTCTTTTTACTTCCAATAGCTATTTCTTTTTGCTACATTTTTCTATTCTTCAGCACTGCTTGCTGCATCAAAAGAAGAATGTCCATCAGGGTGAGGGAAGTGACTCTCCCTCTCTACTCTGCTTTCATGAGACTCTACCTGGAGTTCTGCATCCAGCTCTAGGGTCTCCAGCACATGAATGTGCTGGAGCAATTCCAGAGGAGGGGCAGGAAGACAATCAAAGGGCTGGAGCACATTCTCCTATGAAGACAGGCTGAGAGAGTTGGAGTTGTTCAGCCTGGAGAAGAGATGGCTCCATGGAGACTTTTCCTTGTGCCTGTATCACATCACCAACACCCAGGAAAGTGGCTGCAGGTTGAGGGGACAGCTGATGCATGACATTACATCATGTTCCAGCTGCCCCCACAACTTTGCTACAGTCAAAGAGGTCACTAATCTCACCTTACAGTTGCTGGCAAAGCAGCCCAGTACATGCCACTTGCAGTACAAAAATATGCCTTAAACTTGTGCTACATAAAATCTGTTTCATAGCAAGTCTGAGTATTCCTATTTAGGGTGTGAACTACTACTTCTATTATTTTTTCTTCCTTTTCTTTTTGTCAGCTGCAGCAGTGGGATATGAAATTGATCTTATTTTCAATACCCATAACATCCTTGTCTCCAGGCATGTTTCAGTCTTCTTTCTGTACCTCTCTCCATAAGAAGTCTACTGTATTGTTATCTCTCTTCCTGCTGGTTTATGTTGTTGCCTCTGTTCTTTTGGCTTGAGCTGGCAGCTGCTGTTGATTACTCCCTTGCAATTTTCTACGTGGACTGGACTTAGGTCCCATATACTTCTCCTTTGATGATGGATCATGTAATGCTTTAGAGGGAAAATGTGAGTAAGCCTCTTAACACTGACATTCAATGCTTTTGGGGGGTAAAATGTGTGTATCTTTCTATAATAGTCAGCAAACACCTATTTCTGGCACCTCCACCATATCAGCCAGCTCTCTAAGCAGCCAGGCTTCATACTTTTCTATTACTTTTCCACAGGATGAGAGAAGAAATAAGTACATTGCATTTTGCTGCTGTTCACCACGTCTGCAGGCTCTGTTTTTTTACCTGCTGGAAACCCTTCCCTCCTGCTTCACCTCCCCAGGTGCCAGGCAAGCAGCTACTGGTGAACAGGAGGCAGAACAGGAAGGGAAGGAGCCACTGACACACACAGGTTGGGCAATCACAGGATGCTCTGCAGCAACCACCTGACCTCAGCAAGCAGCACTGTCGGGGAGGGAACACCCAGCACAAACAACTGGAGATCTGACAGGCAGAGGAAGGAGGAAACCAAACATTCCTCCTGCCCCCAGAGGGGCCTGGGTGCTCTCCCAGCCATGGCCAACATGGATATCTGTATCTAGCTTCATGCTCTCTCTTCCTGTCTTCCATGAGCAGGGCTGTCTGCTAAGCCCCCTTTCCTTCCTGCCCCATGATGGTTTTATTTCTGGTGTGCAAGCCTGTCCCAACCATGATGAGCCTACAATTACAAGGAGTCTAGTCCAAGAAAACAGTTTTCCTTACTGGAATTTTTATCAAGTGTGGGGTAGAACAGTATTATTGAACATTACTAGAATGCAGTGTAAATTCTTGAATGAAAACTATAACTGGGCCTTAAGCTATGTAAGTATCAGTGTAAATTCTTACTGAATGCCTTTGGAATCCACTTGTAGTGTTTCTTAACTGCTGCTCCAAACATGACAGATTAAAGATAATTAGGGTAAGGCAGGATAATTAGATATGATGTGATAACCAGCAAAAATTCTGTAAGAATTTACAGCTGTGTAATCCCAGTTGATTACAATAAGATGGAACAGGATTTTATATCAATGCAAAATTGACATCTAAGTCTTCAGTGCTCCATATATCACAAATATGCTTAGAAATGCCAATTCTTTCTGGTGTTGTATATAAGCATTAATAGAAGACATGCACAACCCTAATTCAAGAGCCTAATGCAGCATATGAGATGTAAAAAATGGCTATTTTAGCCAAGGGTCAAGTCTGAGTTCCCAAATTTTAGCTGAGTATTTTTTGCTTAACTGTGGTTATGTCCAGCATATTTTTCCACAGAGCTGGTGACAAAACTCCCCCAAGAATGTATGCATTTAGTATCCATAATATATATGTCATGACATTGTTGAAAATTCACTTCACAAATACCTGGAAAGTAAAGATTGGAACTGCTACTGAGTTATAAGTCTCTTGATGCTGGAATGTTCCTGCTACTTAACTTTTGGAATCTGGAAATATAAATGTGAGATCAAGTAAATTGCCCTTACTGATACATTTAGACAGATGATGCATCTTTTCTGAATTTATTCATCTGTTGCAGAGCCCAGCAGGAATATTCATTTTTTCTCTTATAGAAATTAGACCTGTTGGGTAAATCAGTCAAAATCAGAATTTATCTTTGGTCAATGATTACTTCATAAAGACTTATTGTAAGGAAAATGTATCTTAGTACTCAGAAAAAAACAAAAATATGGAAGGGGAAAGCTTGAATCTAGATCTATCTAGGAGCCTGTTGACAGTCTTCTCAGTGTGGTCAAGAGCATTGCTTTCCCTTGAAATAGCAGTTATCATTACGTGCAAGGCTCATCTGTTTTGTTGAAATGATAGTGGAGATCTTAATTACCAAATTAGAGGGAAAAAATAAATAGAGAAAATTAGGATCTTCTTACCCTTTCCTGCCCCAGATCAAGTTGTTTTTATTGTTGGCCAATGCAGAAATAAACTAAACTCCCTGTTCTGACTTTTGACAAATAGTTTGGATTTGCAGGCTGCGTGATCCATTGCTTTTCAGGTGATTCAACTACAAAAAATCTGCCTTATGAATCCCAAGATATAAAACTGTCATGGAGGAATACTCCCTGTCATTGTATTCATTGCCAAGGTCATGGAACGCAGGAAAAGTTCTGGACAATTATTTATGGTGAAACATAATCTCAGAGGATACCTTTCATTTATTACAAGTGTCACTGTAAATAATTGTAAAACCAGAGTAAGTTGATTTTGTGAAAAGTATAAGGCAAGATTTTTTTCAAAATTCACTTTGCACAAATGTATCATCCTGACAATGGAAGTTTCTATTGTGAGCATATTATCTGAGGCTACTCTGGTCAGTGCTTCTAAATAAAGAAAAACATCTTCCAGTGTTATCAGATTCTTTATTGCATACATTTTCAGACAGCAGGGACACAAAATAGTATTATTCTTTTCCAGTCCCTTAGCTGTCGTGGTAAATCAATTAAGTTGTTATAATTTCACCTACATGTGGTACTTAAAAAGAATAGACTTAATTCAGGGCCTTTTTTCATTCTGTGGTTCATACAGACATCACAGGAGAGATGACTGAAAAAAGGATGGAAGCCAGTTTTTCCTTGTGTAACTCTATTATATAATACCACTACCCTGGATCTAAAGACAGACTGGTGTTTATCACCGAAGGAAAGGGAACCGAGGGAGACTTCAAGTGGCAGTTGTAAAATATGGAATGGAAGATGGGTCCCCAACATATCCTGAAACAGAAGTGTAAAATGAAAAAATGATGAGATGGCTTGGTTCAAGTTACAGACACAGTTCTCTCTTTGAGAATGGTGCAGACCAAGTCCTGTGTTTTCTCCCCCAGCACTACTTCTTGCTTTCCAGCCCATTCTCAGTGAGAAAGGACCTGTTACCGGTCCTTTCTCATGAGATGGTCTTGCACCACACTTCTTCTAGTTTGCTCACCAGTGTGGTCATCCCAAGTATGTCTTACAAACAAAAGAAGGTTACAGCTTGATCTCATTCTTCCTAAGTGGAAATGCTCATGGTGGGAGACACACCAGCCAAGTGCAGAAGCCGAGCTGATGTTACTCTCAAGAACCATGATTCACACCTGGCCTGGTATGTTGTTATGACAGGGGTGCATAATATTATCTCTCTTACAGCAAGATCTGCTCTCATAATGCCAGTCATAACCTTGTGTAAGGTGTGTTTCCCCCTCATGCAGAGAGTAGACTACACCTGCATTTTGGAGTGCCAGTTGTTATATCTATCTGGGATTGTCTGGTTTTAATATGCGATGCAGAGACATCAATAACCAGAAATAAGTTCCTAAGTAGTATTCCAATCTAAGTAATTAGTGCTGAACGATTTGAATTCCCAGGCCTATGCTTCACCAAAAAAATTATTTCAGGTCTACCTTGAAGATAAGCTATGCATAGTACTAAACTGCTATTACAGACTTCTAAAATAAAGGGTTCTGTAGGGGTAACCTACTTATTGTCAAACTTTCCAGCAGCAATGTTTTGGGGACAGATTTTTTTTGCTCTTTGAACTTCCTTTCAGACAGAGTACGAGCATTTTTCTAAGCAATGTTTCTCCCCACCAATCTTCTAGCAGCAAACCCATTAGCAGTAGAATCCTCAAAGCCCTGGCCAGGGTGCATTGCCTTGGATTCTGGCAAGTTTATTTAAAGTGACTTTCCACCAGCTTCATTGGCCCAGTATGAAAAAAAAAAAAAAAAAAAAAAAAAAAAAAAAAAAAATAAACGTCGGGGAAAAAAANTCAAATCTGGGATGCAAATAACATGAAACACCTTCAGTTTTGAAAAGTGTCAGTGGCTAAATTCACTCTGGTTTTTTTAAAAATTAACTTTTAAGCCATTTTTCCTGGATTTAAATATTAAAAGTTTGACCATTCCTGGAAGAATTCCTGCTGTTCCTCTTCATATTAATACTGCTGCATGGGTCAGATGCAGACACTGCTGCTATATCTCAGCACCTGGAACCACTGTGTCCTTTTTCAGCAAGAACAGCTCCAGCACATGTGCTGTTTCTGCACATGGCAAATGGCCCCTGGCATGTGAGACAGACTCGCTGTCTCTTGGTTCTGGTACTTATGGCCAAGTTCTGAAATCCATGGCATTCTGCTTGGCTTTTCACTGCTGTCAACGAAAACACAGTTTGGCCTGAATGTTTTTAGGGTCACAGTCTGCTCATTATTAGATCTGGTTCTCTTTTGTTTTGCTCATGCTGATCTGTTGAATTGAATGAAATTGTCATGCTGTAGTACTGTGGATTTGATAATCAGAGCCCACAAACTACAGAATACCTCCTGCTCTGTTTTTCATCTTTATACTATTTATACACCATTTGCTTCTTAGCCTGTTTCTCTACACTTTCACAGAAGTGAGAGGAGAATCAAATCCTTAGACTGAATACAAACTTCTGCTGGTTCATATATAACTCTCTACTCTCTATACTGAAGTAAGTGACAACTCTTCAAACACTCCTTGCTGTCAGGTTAATTCTGGCTGCAGACTGCTCAATACCTCATTCCCCAAAGGGCCTCATATGGTTGATGGTATCTTGCACAAACAGCTCAGTCTTCCCACTGCCCTCCAGGGAATGCTGAGAGATCAATAGAAATAGGAAGCTTACCATGTTTTCAGGATGACAAAAATGCTTCAGGCACCTTTTTTTTTTTTT
>VWYP01011729.1:206620-244393 GCA_013400435.1 Pycnonotus jocosus
TTTGAGTCATAAATCTTGAGTCCAGGTACATGTGTTGGTTGCATCCCAGCCTTATTTTAGGATGTATGTAACCTATTGATCTAGACACCATCCTTCCCAACCATTGATTTCCCAATGGAAGTGTGAAGGGAATATGACTGTAATAGGCTAGAATGGAGCATTCCAACCCAGCCAAGTCTCCTCTGTAGAAAATTAGAGCATCAGGACTCCAGCACATGCTCTGTCACACTTCTGATTCTTAGTCTATATACAGGTAAGTGTCTTTATTTCCCTAGCACATAAAGGCAGTGCTTCTGCTGAAAAAATTGTAAGGTTCATTTGTACTTCATTGGCTGTAAGAGTATGGTATCCCCTTTGTCTCTTCTAGAATAGGAAGAAAAACTAGAGTAAGAAGAATTATCTTGTTGGGAAGACCTCATGGTGGCTCCTCAAAGGCAAAGTTTCTGCATATCTTCATTATTCCTCAGACACTCACTTGAGAGTGAGCCAATGGAAATCCATAGGATTTTTTTTTTTTTAGTAAATCTGGCAGTACTGAGCCTGCTGTGACCAGATTGGCATTGCAGGATGTTGCTACTTCACTGGCTCCTTGACCATAAACTTTAGAATCACAGTGAGATAGCAGCACTGTCTCAGCTTCACTACCCATTAAGGTGTAGCTTGCATATAAATTCATGAACTGCAAGGATATACTTTTGTCTGTGTTAGTGACTTAGTAGATCTGGTCAAAACCCTGTGTTTTATTTCTTTTGTGAGATTCTGACATTTCCTGATTTTCTCTTGTGTGACTCACAATGGAAACAGGACAGTTTTTGCAAAAGGAGATTTAGAACCAAAAAATCCAGCACTTAAGAGAGTCAAAATATTTGGCTTAAAGTTAAAGCTGGAAACATTTGTAATCAGTTGTATAACATTGTTTTACATTGCAATAACATGCCAATATGCAACAGGATTTAGAGAATTCAGAAATTATCAAAACAGAACATAGGAGAGGTAACTATATGAAATTACACTTTTCCAACTTGAGATAGACAAGTAGGCAAGAAAAATATGTCAACAGCATTGCCACAAAGTTAGGGAGCATTGCAATTTCCTCAGTGAGCCACTGGAAACTGATACTTAGGCAAATTGCCACTGCATGTTTACAGCTGGTACTCTGAAATGTGCACAGGTATGACATTCTGGTGCAGACACCAACCAACACAGCAGAAGACTGAGAGAAGAAGGGTGGATAAAACCACAGCCTAGACAACCTTCCAGAGTCTGTTAGCTGATGATATGAATGCGAGAGCTGAATGAAAAACAGAAAGTCAATGAATGGCCAGGTTATGAATGCCACACGCAGTACCACTTTGGCTCTCTCACATACATATATATGAAGCTGGGAGACCAAAAACCACATTAAACACATTATTTTTAGTCAAAGATATGAACTGTCATGGTGCAATACTACAGTCTATAGAAATACATGTGGTTATGAGCATGAGCTGTTCTGTTCTCTTCTGTTCTGGGAAAGAGGAAGATACAGCCCAGAAGGATTATTGGGTGTTGCCATCTCTCTGATCCTTTGTAAGTGCTAAGATTGCTTGGCAAAGGAGTCATGCAAGGTGAAGCTGAGAGTGCATTTCAGGCTATTACTTTGGGATGATGAAGAAATCTCAGTATAGCTTTTATGGGAAATATTTGAGAAAGTGATACTAAATACTTCAGAGGAAGTTATTGGAAATCATAAACAAAGATAAGCTGGAAAAGCAACAAAATATGATGTTACAAGAAAAACATAAACAGGCCAAGTCTGCTGGCAAGGCAAGAGCGTGATCAAAGTAGTGAAGAGATCATAAAGACAGCACAACGAAAGACTTGGAAGAGAGAAGCTCAGCAACTTGAAAATACCTCAGACTATCTAGAAAAGCATTCTGCTTGGTGATTGAATTAAACAGGAATAGAAAGTGAGCCAATACTTCTTATGCTGGGATGGCTCACAGCAACCTGACAAGTCAAAAAGAGGTGCTGCAGGTAGAGGGATTGTTTTGAAAACACGTATTCCCAGTAGCTGATGACACATGCATTCTGGGCATGTAGTAGAGAGAAGACAGCTTGCAAGGCAAGATGGTATTGCTGTCAGAACAGCAAATATCTCAGCACTGAATCTTCCCTGAATCTTCCTTTACCCATAGAAAAAAACAGAGCCAAGACTGAGGCAAATAAAAGTGTAAAAGCTACTGGAACACATGACATTACCACTAAGACACCAGAAGCATCTGGAATAAGCACCTGGAATTCAAAGTATTTAGAAAGCATTCAGAGAAAAGAACATTTTGCCAATCCAAATGATTATATAAATAAAATTTATCTACATTAATAGAAAAATAATTTTAAAAGTACTTAGGAACAGATGATGACCACTTCTAAAAGAAAGAGAAGGTGAAAAACAGTGCAGTGTGGCCTGCCTAAAACTGTATTGACTGAATATTTGTGTTTTAACAGAGAACAATAAAAAAGATAAGAATAGGGGTTAAGGCCTTCATTTTTAAAAAATCCTATTCTATTTTGCATACAATTTTAATGGCATTAGGTACAGCTCAAAAGGGAGCACTATGAAAAGTGATTAAATCAGACTAATTGGGGCCCTAGATAAGGTAATAACAATGCTAAAAAGTGTGTATAACACCTCAATGCATCTGCAGGCAGGTCTGTGATATGACCAAAATGGACACACCACTGTGGACCTGATTCCTAGGAGTCTCCAGCTTCATGACGGTTCATAAAAGTAGTCCCTGCTCTTTCCCCTGACATTCATGTGTGCTTTTGTCACAGGTTATGCAAATTATGTGATGCAAAAATCTTACACTGTTGCCTTGTGGCAAGGATAATCCTGTTGCTTCAGTCTTGAATGAATTTGAGAGAAGAGGTTGGAGAGTAACAAACTCAGGACATTGCAATGGGTGCTCTCAAATTGTGTCTGAAGGGCCTATGATAAGCAGATAGCAGGCAACCACCTGATTAAAACGTTTCTGACAGGCTTAATCCAGTCCACAAACTTTCTGTTGTTTGAGGTCTTGAAATAGACTTAAGCTTCCTAGCTTGTGTAGATGATGCTGTATAATTGGCAGACATACTTGAATTGATAAGGGGTTCTTGGCTTTCTTAGAAAAATGCTATGCTTGCTTTGGATTCCCAGGAAATGTCTTGAAGATAAAATGGTTTTATCTAGAGGAAGGAAAAAGCTTAAAGTGTTGAAATGGAGCAGGAGTAACCTAACAAACCAGTGGCTTCTACACACAGCCAAAGACCTTGGTGAGTATTGATTACTAAGGATGAAGTTCACATAGCATGTGCTTCAGCCACAAAAGCCGCACAGAGATTGACAGAATTCCACATGGGACAAAAAAAGGGTGTTTAGAGTGAGCTGCACTACCTAGAGCCAAAGCCAGAATTTGGGAGAAAATGGGCATCTGTCATCTCATAAATCAGTTGACCATTTGTCAACTGATCATGAAGAACTCCTTCCCCAAAGACCCTTTATGCAAGAACAAGTAAATTGCTGTTTTTTCAGAATCAGATTGCTTCATTCCATATCCTTGCACAGAATCTGTGGATTTTCCAGAGATCTGGGAAGCCAGTTCCAGCTCTGTGTAGTCAGGAAGCCTGCAGAAGTGCTATGCACCTGCTTCTCAAGCAATGAGAAGAAGTCTGAGAATATTGGAGGCATTAAATCCCTGAGATCTAGATTCATGAAAATTTACTGAACCAATGCCTTTTACTGGTACTGACAATGTTTTATCTATGTAATTGTTTGGATTGGAGACACATTCCTTCCTCATGAATATTTTTAGAATACAATGCATTCCAGATGCTTGGTCATAGCATCCCTGCAATGTGGGTGGTCCAGTTACAGAATCTTCTAACAGGTTGTTTGGTAAAACTTTCTGTACACCAGCTGGGTCCATTATTCTTCAATGCAGTTGTCTGGGGGATCTGATCAGGAAGCTAACTTGTAAACTGTGGGCAGATAGAGGGAGGTCTTCCCTTTGCAGGGCTGCATTCCCAGTGGCTGTGGACTAATGTCAAATCCTGATATTCTAGGACAGCTCTGTGTGAAAACTCCAATAGGACTTTTAGTATAGGCCTAATTTGACCTAAATTCAAAGGAAAACACTAAAATTCCTTGCACTAAAACCAAATTCTGTAGAAGACCCAGTACTTCACCATGAAATGACACACGTTCCACTTGAAATGCCATTTGTCAAATGGGGGAGTTCTACCATCTTTCCATGATTTAAAGGACCATTGAAATAAGAGGCCTTTGAAGGCAGCTGTTAGGTTGTACTGAGAGTCAGGCACTTCAAATGGTAAACACTACAATGGCAGTGGAAAGGACTGAGGCTCTTTTCAAAATTGTCCTTTTTGCACAAGAGAAAATAATTTTAATTAATTATTAAAAAGCAACTGTGATCAAAAACAACCATTTGTGGAAGTAAGATGTACAAAGATCTTTAGAGCACCAGCAGCACTTCCAGAGTACTGATGTGAAAGAAAATACTCTGGGGATAAAAAAAAAAAAAATGAATTGTTTTATTAAACAGTCTAATGTAATTTATATAAATCTAAATAAATTATAGATCTAAAAATTAACAATAAGAGTAATTCTAGAAAGCTTGAATGGCCAAGATGAGACATTGCCTTTTAAGAACATTTAGCTTGGTTTTGACTTTATGTATTTATGTTTGCTCTCACCAAATTACTTTGTTTAAAAATACTTTGATGAGATGGGAAGGACCTAAAAAACAATCATGATATTACACACCACATCTTTGAACTGCCATGATCAGAACATTGGAGCAACATTTTTATTTTAAGCCACAAGGATTGTCTCCTAGAACTTGGATATTCTCTGAGTGCTGGTTGGGAAAGGATGTTTACCAGCAGAACTTCCAGCAGAACTGCTGAAACATTCAGCATGAGATCTGTTTTCTTCAATTTTAAGAGCTAAGAAGCTAGGAATTTAGTCTGCCTTACTCATTTAAGCTTGCTTCAACATCTTCAAAGTTCAACCTGACCTGACTCTAATATGAGAGTTTGAAATAGGTTGGTACCTGTTCCCTTCTACCAACCTCCATAGGGATCATGAAAAGCCAGCATTGACTGAACTGAAAGCATCATCTCTGGTCACTCAGAAGTGCCCTGGAATTTCCTCTTGCACTTTCTGATAAGTTTTCCTAAGTGTCATTGAAAATAAAATCAGAAATTTTGAATGCTTGAGCTTCTTTCCCTTTTTGAAATTATTAGTTTTTTCCATGAATATTTACACCTTCAGCATCAATTTCAAAGAAGGTGAAGTCAATTTCTATCATAAATACTTTCAAGAGAAAGTGGTTTTTGTTGCCTCATTCTGAGAGGTGCTCCTTTCTCCATTTATCTCACTACTTTGCCATGTTAACATATGAAAGCCTCAATTATCCCTAACTTATTATAAAGTCCATATTTTTCCTGTCAATCCACATCAAAAATGTTGTGTGAGAAGTCACAGAACAAAGTCAGTTCCAAATATCAGATACCAAAGTGCTCTCAGTTCACAAATTTGTAGAGTAAAAATGACTGGATTGTTACAACTTGCAGTATATCTGCAGTTGTTATGCAAGTTTTGCAAGGCTGAGTAGATCATATTTACTGAATTATCCACTTTTGTCTATTTTTGTAATTTTTCCAATTCACTTATGGACTCAATTCTGCAGAAGTCCCTGCCTTACTTTCTAGACAGGACTGCTGCATGACACACCACGGTGATAGACACCATAAGAAAACCTTACAAAGCTATTTGTATATTCATATGATATTCACCACTCTCATAAAGGATGATACTCTGTATATGTTAAAGACAGGGAAAAAATGAATCTGGATGTAATTTGAGGTTTTAAGTATCTTACACCTAAAGAATATTTGCTGTTAGAGGCTTGCTTTTAGTCAATGCCTGTTAATAAAGGAAGTTATTGGGTGTTTCCCTCAGAGTCTGAGTATTTGTTCTGAGAAAATTATCAAGTGTTTCCACATCAGGCTTAGAAGTTTTCTAGTTCAGAGTCTTTTGTTCAGCAAGAGGCTGAAGGCAGGAGTTTGATTCCCTGGCCAAATTTCTTGTCTGAAAGGAAAGAATACATTTTCAGGTCTAGAATGCAGCAGGACAAACTCATTTAAATTTCAAAAGAGAGCATGGAGACTTGTAATAGAACAAGGAAAATATATGACCGCATGAATTAAGAGTATTTCTTCCTTAGTTTCTTACTTTAGGTCACAGCTGAATAGCTTCCATGAGCCCTTTAATTGTTTTCTTTTCAGTAGATGTGTTTAAGACTTTGCAGACCATAAGTGAACACAAGTGGGAATGGGTTGTTAGGTGCTTCTTTAAGCCCTGGGTTCTCAAAAAAATTTCCTTCATTTAAGTTCATGATGTCAGACAATGTATTACTCCTGTTGCTAACCCTACCCCTCCCACCTATTCTGCACAATCTTATTAATGTTTTTCTTCAAGAAAAAGAAGGTGCATCTTGATACCATGGTGACAGTTGTCTCCTGCTAGTTCCTTTAGAATCCTTTAGAACAGTTACATGGCACACTTATTAACCTAAGGCAAAAACTGGAGGTAATGCTGGGAGTGAAAGAATAAATCAGAAACTATGAGCAGGGAAACGGCTGTGTTTGGCACTCCAGTCATATTGTCAAGGGAAACTCGATAATAATTTCTGGAGATTAGGAGTAAAGGCCTGTAGGCTGCATATATATGCAAGCTTGGAAGGAAGCATCCAGAATTACTGTAGTATTAATGCAATGAGAGTGGGCCTCTGTCATAATTTGACTGCCCACTTGTCTCCTGCCTCCTCTCAACTCTAGTGATAGCAGCTGGGATTTAGAATAGCTATTTACAAGTCTCCTAAATAAAGTGGAAATGCTTACTCATCATTTTTTACTCCCAGACTTACACTCTTGCACCTCTACCAAAATCACAAGAGTGTTGAGCATTTGACTTTTTCCAATGACACCAACTTCCAATGTTTGCAGATCCATTGGAATACACAGGCTTTTCACAAGATATTCTCAGAAAGAAGTAATAGAAATAAAGATCATAACAGTAATGTTGACAGATCCCTTAAGACTGGATGAGAATTTTTGACATGGCCTTACATTTCCTCAGTATTTTTGTAATCCTCACACAGATAATAAAATCAACCATAGATAATTCATAGAAAGGGCCACTCCATAACAGAAAATTGTTTCTAGCTGAATTGCCTTCTTTTTTGATGTAGTAAAAATTTAACAGTTTTATCATGTAATGATAATTTCAAAATTCAGAACTCTTCCTTTGGAAAAAAAATGACCTTTTATATTATGACTATCTTACTTTTGATCTGGGCATAATTGATTTATAACTCTGCAGTCCTTAACAGTGTTCATTATTCTGCTCTTGGCTGATGAGTAAAGGTCATGCTACACTTACTCTCAGTCATTACTATAAATGTCATACCAACATGTTGCAAGCTATGGTGCTGAAGTTGGGGCTGTGACAGCTGCCATTAATCCTCAAACCTTTAACTAGGTCTTCTTTGTTTTAATGTTCATGATCAATTGCATCATGGGACGTTTTTCCCTGCTCTCCAAATGTGTTTTGCTGGCACTCACCAACAATGACAAGAAATTTAGTGTTTCTTTCTGCTTGGTGGCTGACAGTGAATAGGCTGTGATTTCACTGCTTGTTCCCATTATTCTATTTGATGAATATTAGTGCAGATGTCTTTGAGGCTGGAATGCAAACAGTCTTCCAAGGATATTTTTCATATCTGAGTATAAACTGATTTAAAAAGTCCCATACCATTGTTTCCATTCTTCTGGTTTGTAAATATGGAAGTATATGAGCAGTAATACTGTGCCTGAGTTTAAAATTCTACTCCCAGGATCATATTGGAGTCAACATTTTCAGTTTGGTTTCTTGTGGAAGTTTATGCCAGCAAAAGGTCATGAGACTAGCATAAATACATTGAGTTTAAATTTAAAAATAGAAGAATGTTTGCTTTGCTTTTTGCAACAATGATCTGTCATTTTTTGATAGTCCTTGAGGAATCCATGTCAGAATTATTATTAATCCTAAGTCTTTGGCCTTGCCTAATCAACATGTAGGCTGTGACAATTGCACCAGAAGTTGAATTTTGGTATGAATTACATGTCATCTTCAATCATAATAAATGTGCTCTGCTGTACACCTAAACTTCACTTGTATTCCTTTTCCTCAACTTCATTCAGCAGGCTGGCTCTTCGACCAAGATCAAATCAAGTGATACTGAGAAGTCCAATGCTGCATGTTTTATCAGGAGTATTCTGTAGAACAATTGCAAACGTTGTTTTGTGGTGTAGTATTTTGACATTTTGAGTTTAATTCAAGAAGCTTCACTGTAAAATATTCAGTTAATTACTAATCTCAGTGGATAACCCCAAGAAGTAGTGGATTTTAGAATAAAGCAAATTTTCCCCAGCTTTATTACTAGTAGTGGAAATATTCAGCAGAAGTGATGTTGGCAGAAATTTACTGTTGGAAATGTTCAATAGATGCTTTAATAATGGATTTCTACTGTACAGAATACAGACAAGTCTCTTGTGAAGAGACCAGCTCCTCATACACTATGGGCAGAAAGAAGGTCATCTCTTTATTACTTAACACAGACTTTAATGTATTTAACACTCTTTCCCATTTTTTTTCAACTTAATCAGTGTTGTAACTTCCAGGACTTTAAAGTTCTTATTCATTGTGCTGAGTTTACCTGAACCAGCACCAATTGCCTACCCAGCTGCTTGTTCTGTCCTCTCTTGAGTGAAACAGGGGGAGGAAATAAGATGGAAAAGTTCATGGGTCAAGATCAAGACAGGGAGATCATTCACCAATTACCATCAGACAAAACAGACTTGACTTGGGGCAGATTGATTTAATTTGATAATAGTTACATTAGAGTAAAACAGCAAGGAACAAAGATCAAAACTAAAATACCTACCCTCACTCCTCTTCTTCCCATGTTCAGCTTCACACCCTCAGTCCCAGCTCCTCTGCCTCCTGCCCCCTGGGCGGAGCAGGGGGATGGGGAATGGCAGGCTGCAGTCAGCCCATGAGAGATCTTCTCTGCTGCTTCTTCCTCCTCACACTTTGTTGCCTGCTCCACTGTGGGTTCTCCACATGCTGTAGTCCTTCAGGATAGACCCGTTCTTCACAGGCTGCAGGCCATGCCAGGACTCTGCTCCAACGTGGGCTATCCGTGCAGCTTCCTTCAGGACATATCCATCTGCTCCGATGTGGGGTCCTCCATGGGTTAGCTGTAGGGTGCTTAAGATCCCTTCCAACCCAAACCATTCCATGATTCTATGACTCTGTGATCTCTTCTTTCCAAATTTTGTATTTTCTTTTTTCTCATTCAAAGTCAAGAGGAAACTATCCAAAAATCAAGAGTGGCTGTTGGTCTGAGGTGAATTAGATGCAGTGTGAGAGCCTGATCACAGATGAGAGTGGAGCACAGAACACCTCATACAGGCTTATCCACTGTCAAGTGGGATTGACTGTAATAGTTAGAAATAGCAGAGGAAAGCTTATTTTTCTTTATAGAAATAAATGAATCATTAAACTTCCTCCTGTCTTAAGGCACTTGGAATCTCAGCACAAAAAAGTATAAATGTTAAACTAAGTAAAAATGGGATCTTGGTATACTGTGAGGATTGCATGTTTCCTCTACTTGATTTTTGGCTTTCTTAGTTGTGATTTTCACATGTATTTAATGTTATTTTGCAGCTAACAGAATATTGTATTTTATGACTGTTTTCTTTATGCATACATGCTGCTTTGTCTTACTATAGCAAAAAGGATAGCAAAATAAACATTACAATGGACAAATTTGGTCAAGTTAATACACCATTAAGATGAATAAGCCAGTTCTGATTCCCTTTGGTACCATGGAAGTGTCTCTGCTGTGAACTCACTAGTAGGGTGGAAACCGGATTTATGAGACTTACTGTAGAAGGAAAGCTGTATAAGGTAAGACAATCTTAATGGAAAAATAAATGAAAACCTATAAAATGGTAGAGTGTGGTGTAGTCAACTTTATGACACACAGGTGTCATAAATTTGTGGAATCAGGACATTTTCCACAGTTGCAAATTCTTGTTGCCAGGAATAATGTACATTAAGTTGTATTTATTGTATCATATTATTCTCTAAGTACAGTGCCAGTAAGTTATATTTTATGTACAATATCTCTCTGTCTCAGTATTTATGTTTGCAACTCGTTCCTATGTATAGTACAAAAGAATTGGAGAATACTTCAGTAGATTACTAAATTGCTTAATGTAATGGAGACTGTAACCACTAATAATAGGGTATTTATTTTGCTCTTGTGTTGCTAGATATCCCTCACCTAAAATGGTGCTTTAAAATGCAAGTGACCTCTAACTCTACTGTGAAGAATTAATGGTTCACTTGATCTCTGTACTCTGTGGAATTGGCTGATCAGGAAAGCACATGCGTGAGTGCTAATGATGCACTGTGTCCATTCTGACTGCCTCACTTTACTGCTGCTCCCAGCCTGTCTTTTTGTTGTGCAGAACTGCAGAATTTTGCTCCCTGGGCACTTATCTCTGAAGCTATAGAAAATTTTGAAGAGTCCTTCAGAGCCTTGTGGAACTCTGAGAGGAAAGATTATTTCCTGCTGAGTTGCTAGGAAAATTTTCATCACCATTGCCAACTTCTTTTCTTAAAATGGAGGCCAGGGAAAAATGCTCAGCTTTTACTCTGTGCATGGTGAGGAACAAAAAGTGGTATCTGCTGGAGTTTCTGTACTGTCAGCTGGATCATCAAACTAATGTAGGCTGTTCTGGAAGCATTGACTCAGACCCATGTGAGCTCAGCTCAGAAATAGCTCAATCAGTATGGAGATGGTGACATCTGTGGCTTTTTGGCCTGGTTCAAAGCACTGACTGGTCAGACAGGCATGTTTTTAAGACAAGAGTTACATGGAGAATGTTTTCTCTGGGAATAGGAAGGAGACATTTTTGTTGTAAGATGAAAAGCACTAATCAGTGGCAGATTCCCAACACTGGCTGGTCCCAATGAAGGTGCTCAGATGGAGACTACTTCAGCATTAGGCAACTACTGACCTGCTGATGTGCGAGTATGTGTGGAAACAATATTGTGCTGAAGAAACATTCAAATAGTTTCATGTGTTTCTCAAGAGCTGTTGATGGAATTCAAGTACCTGCTCTCTCATCCCTTGCTTTTCCCATATAAGCACAGAAATGTGCCATAGGACAGGCATATTAACTAAGAACATTTTCTTGTTCTGATGGGGCAGCTGTGGCAGATGCTGTGCATGTGTTGTCCAAGAGGCAATTCTTCCTCTGAAGAGCTCTCAGTGTAAATAACAACAGTGGTGATGATGTAAGTCTTAGTGAATCATCAGATGCAAGTCTTAGTGAATCATCATAGGAAGTTGTTGACTTATACATGGGGGGCCAGGCAAAGTGCATGTTTTCAGTGTTTGCTTCCTTTGGGAAAAGCGCTCTTGGATTCATGTCTACCAAAACAGTCATTCATAATGTCTTTACAGCATTGTGGTTCCAAGTGGCTCTGCATATTTATCTTTTTTTCTTTTTCTGAAGACATTCCTAGATGACATTGAAAGACAGCTTCAACAACATAAGAAAGAAATACCTGGCAGAAGGAGCTGTTAGGCTACTGTAAACTAGGAGGGGTTGTCTGACTGCAGTTCAAACTTAATGATTAATTTGCAGCCCCAATATAATGCATTTTTAATCACACACTTGAAAGCAACGATGAAATCTGCAGGAGCAGCAATAAGGAAGCAGCTCAGCAATACAGACATGCACTGATAACACAGCATGCAGGCAGTTTCTGCAACAACACATACCAGCAGTGAAAATGCTATAGATGTTTTCAGAGTGTTTCTTTCTCAAGCAGCCAAGAAATGTTCAGCCTGTAGGATATATGTTATATTACTACTCACTTTCTCATGCAAGGTTTGGTGCAGATGAAAGTGTACTTGACCTTTAAGTCAACTTGTTTTCACCTTTGTTCTGTGAGCAATGCCCAAGGTGCTGCATGTTTTAAAGTGGAATTGCTGTCTGTGGAATAAGTATTGGTGTTATACTGGTGAGAGAAGAGATGAGGAATGTGTGTTTTGTAGCCACTTCAAGAACTCCAGTTCATATATGAATAAAACAATCTGGATTTATCTGTGGTTGCATATACAATTTTCCAGCAACAATGCTCATATAGGAGTTGTCATATAGACAACTCCTGGTATCTCTGTCACTGGCATCTTGTCCATCCCCTGGCTAATCCCTCATTTATGCTGGAACAACTGCATATGGGGTCTGTGCTAAAAAATAGATGAAGAAATTAATACAATTGAAAAAGTATTTTTGTTTTTTCTGAGTTTTTTTAAAAATTTATTTTTAGCCAATATTGTTTTCAAATGTGCCATTTGGCTCTTAGCATCATAGAATCTGAGTATTTTCTATTTCTCCTAAAGTGGGAGGTAAGACTGTAACATCCTTATTGTTACTACTGTGCCTATAGAGAGTGTGAGTGTCAGAATGTGAAGAGGTGATAGCAAAAATGCTAAGCTCAGGCATTCTCAAAATGATGATAATTATGGAGTGTTCATAGTCATTACTTAAGTTAGCAGTCCCTTTTATTTAAAAGTAGAGGGTTTTATAATGGTGGTAGGTTATTCTCTATGGATTTTTACCCAATTTATAAGGCAAGTTGTATTATTAAATGTAGGATTGTGGATTATCAATGAAGTAATAATTATTAACAGTGCTATGGAGGTATAAAATGTTCCCGTGTGTTTTGTTTTGTTTATCTACCCCTCTGTGGTGACATTTACTTTTTTTGTACCTTGAAAGTGCTGGAAATGGGAAAACTTCTCATAGAAGTTCTTAGGAAATTTGTTCTGCTTTCAACAGGAAATATTAAGATGCTTACTCAACTGTCTCAAAATTACAGTGCAGTTTAGGGAATTCATTATTACACTGGCAGCACATAGAGTCTCTTTAGAGCTTCCTGCTATGGTCCTGCTGTGTTGTGCAAGTGCAGTCAGCGATGCATTTCTGCTTGCTCTTCGAGCACTTAGTAATAGCCCAAATAACTTGTTTTGACCTTGCTCAGCTAAATCTGGCTTTATTTGTCTCCGCAGTGGATCACCACTCTTCATATTCCGGATGGTGAAGGAAAAGGGGATGAATTAATGTTCCAGCTATGAAAACAGTGTGCCATGCTGCTTGCACAGGCCATGAGTCATGGTTTCCTTGATGGCCACTGGGGGAAGGGATTCATAATGAATGGCAGCACTGCCCCTCCTACCATCTCTAGGTGTGACTAAGAATATGGCATTGCTCATCCAGAGACAAAGGTGACAACTCCATGGAATGAGGAGTGATTGCACATTATCGTGTGTGATAGTACATACGCTGATGGGCAGGATGGCAGAGGAGCTTGTATGAGATATTTCTCTATGAGTAGATAAAGCCAGTGAGCTGTGAAGTCACATAACCTTTTGGTGGTAGCTGTTTTGATGAATAACTAATGCTAGTACTTCCAGGGACAAGATTCTGCATGGTTTGGAGAGATGAGTTGTGAGCATGTTTTGGAAAGCACAGTAACACACCTTGCAGCCTAAGACATGCTCTTGCTCTGTGATGAACCTAAGCCACGTGGAATTCTTGTCAGTTATATACCAGATTCAGAATTTTGTGGGAAGGAGACCCAGCATGGCTGTGCAGGGAACAAAGGTCAGATGGATGGGAGGTGAATGCTGCAGAACTATGGTGAGTCATTTTAAGTCCTATATTTAATTGATTTATATAATAATATCATAAACACTCCTATGACTTCCATCACAATGATTATGCATACTGCAAGAGTTGCTTAATGAGGCTTACCTAAGTCTCTGCCAGCCCTACCATTCTGCAACAAAAGAAATAATGGAGCGTTGTAATAACTGAGCCTAAAGATATCTGTTCAGTAAACACAGAAAAATTCTCAGAACAGAGATAATTTCTTTCCACTGGAAGGACAATGCCTACATTGCATGTGTGCCAGCTTGCATGTATGTGTGAAGGCTTTAAGGGTACTGTATGTGTTAACCAGAGAACAAAAAGTGCTTGTGCTTGTAATGTGCAAATAATTAAAGTTGTTGAAGCATTATTGGTGTTACATACTGAAGAAACACTTAGCTGGCAAAAGAAAAAATATAAAGGTTTTGGTGGAAACAAGGGTACTTTGATACATTAATCATGTCTCACAACAATAATGAAAACAGGGCCAGAAGAAGAGATCTGGGCCAGGAAACTGCACAAACTTTGTTAACTGATGTATGTCAGAACAAAATAATGGGAACGGAGGCCAGTTCTGACTACACTTACTCCTCAATAACTCCATCATACCGAAATATCACAGATGTGACCAAGCAAAAACTGTGGACATAAGGAAGGAGTTAAAAAAATACTTTGTGAACTTGAAAGCAATGAAATTGATGGTGATGAAGATTACTGAATAAGGCTTTGAAGAATTCTGTGTCATCTTGCAAACTGCTGGGTTAACAGGGAAGGCACTGTTTGTTGTGGAGGAGTCGTTACCTCTGTAGTTGATGCTGCTGTCTGCAGTGGGAGCACAGCTGGGCCAGGAGGGAATTATTCATCCACTGCCCAGGTAGCTGACCAGTTCTGTGTGTAGCAAGTGTGGAGCAAAGCTACCTCTTCAGGCTGATGACCTCCTCCAACCTGGGCTACAGCAGCAGGAGGCAGTGGCAAGCTAAGGAAGGATGCCCCCAACCACAGCAATAATCAGCTTTCAGTGAGATGAGATGGTCAGCGTGCTTCCAGCCCAGCTGGGACTTGGGCAAAGCAACAGCTACGGAACTGTGAAGAGGGCAATATATATTCTTGCTGGTTCCAGATACTCCAGTTCCCAGTCCCACTTTTATTCTCAGGAGAGCACAGAGGGTTTCTAGTGTGTATTTAAGACAGTAAGAGAGAAAGGCACCTGATGCCCCTCCACACAGCAGATCAACAGAAGCCATAATTTGTTGATTTTTATGAGAACCATGCTAATATTCAATCTGTTTTTGCTGCAATCAGAAATCAACAGATAACCTCCACCTCAGCTAACTTAGTGCTCATGTGTTCTTTGAGCTTTCCCTTCCGGTATCATCAGAGGAAAATGAAATGGGGAGGAGTGGCCAACTTACCATTAGAGACAATGTCAGCTGCCACCTGGCAAAATCAGAAAACTATTCCTTTGTGCTGATTATTCAGAAAGCTTTGATGGTCTACACGAGTCTGGCACTGTTGAGCATGGCAGGAGTCACTACACTCAAATGCATCGACCAAACTGCTCCCTAGGGATGTACAATGTGAGTAATAGTAGGTTAATTTCTCTGGAAATTTCTGAAATGGATGACTATGTATCAATAAATTATTCCAGATTACTAAAATGAAGTACAGGAAAATCCTCAAGGGACTCATATCATATTGTCAAGGAAACTCTTTTCCTTCTGTTCTTAAAGGTGGCTTGCAATATATTCATATATATAGATACATATATGTATAAAAATAAAGGTTTCACCATTTAGTGCTACTTTATGAAGGAAGAAGACCTGAAAGTTACTTGATGTGGTTTAGCCTTTCCCTAGCAAGCAATAGTTTCTTTAATTTAAGAACATCCACTACTTTATCTGTTTCTCTTTGCTTTACAGGGTCATGAGGTTTATACTTTCTTAGGCTTTAATTGAAACTGAGATTAGTGCACTGGAGCTTGTCCTTTTTTATGTCTTTGAGCTCTTTATATAGCTGTTGTTCAGGTGTTTGGGTTGCATAGGTATTAACCAAAACAAAGAATTAGATTGCATAGCTTTTGCAGTTGTTTAATTAAATTGATGCAACCCCAATTCAGTTTTGTTAGATCAGCACAAAACCCCATGCATAGACAAGCCCAAAGCATTTTAGAGAATTCAATGAGAACTTCCTTGCTTCCACATTTTGCTCCTATTTTATTTCATTGGTTCTTCTGGTGGGATGAGGCTTCTGGTTCAAAACTGTCACAAAGGCTTCTGGGAGTCAGAGTGTAAGCAAGATCTGAATAAAGAAAACAAGCTGCAAGCAGCTCATTAGCTTTGTTACTGCCCTTTTCACTTTTTGAATGAAATTTTGAGAATGTTGTGCTGAAAGTTGAAGAAAGCCTTTTAAGCATAAGATGCTGGGTCTGCTCTGGGACCTGGAAACCAATCTGCTCTACAGTGATGCTTCCCACCAGCCTTGAAGAACAACAGCTACCTCAAACAGAAGAAGACACGTGGCAGCAGGCAGCAGAAGCTGATGCAGGAAAGCCAAGACAGGAAATAGTACTGAGACTGTGTTTCAAATTGGCACATCCCAGCAACATGGGTTCAATTCATCCCCACTGTTGTTCCATTCCAGGTCTAAAAAACCCAGAAAATGAAAGTTGTAGTTCTATGCCTTACTTTTATCCTTGGATAAGACAGTGGTTACACTTCTTCAGCATGGGAAGCTGAAGTGGTGTGTTTTAAAATTGTAAAGACTATCATAGAAAGAGATGAGCTTGTACATTTGTTCTAGGGATACCCTACATCTGCATTGCTCTCTCCTCTTTTTCTTTGTGTCAATTTTTCCATTTTATTGTCCAAATGGGAAAAGATATATATGGCAATTTGACCAAGATTTCCAAGTCTCTGGCCTCGTTAATAGAACATGGGTAAATAGCCACATGCAGGCCTTCCCTTTTATTGCACAGATGGTACATGCTTGCACAATAACTCAGTTGCATCTCAGATGCCTCTCAGTGTGTCAGATTCAGTGTAGTGTGTTGCATTGTGCACGCTCACACACTTCTGACTGTGAAACAGAAATAGATAGAAATACAGCAACCTCAGTTACTTCATACATGTGAGGATTTTGCATAAGCAAAGCCCGTATTTTTGTAGTGAGGCAGAGGCCAGGATGTCTCTCCATAAACAGAAGTAATTTTGTCTGCTCTGCAGTACATCCAAAAGCCATTATAAGCAGTATGGCAGTCCATACTCCTCTCTCGCTCCTTGTGTTAGTGATGACTGGTGATAACAAAGGAATTAAAGATAGGAACAATGTTACATAAAAGACTATTACATAAAAGAAGTAATTGCTCTGTGCAGGACATGTAATGTGCCTGCTGTAAGATTTTAGTATGACTTAGGCTCCTTTCTGAGGTTTGGGACTTGGAAATATTATTTGGTTTTTCACAGACAAAATCTTTTGCTGATAACTCTGTTCCATAAGACTGTAGGATAATTCAAGTTGGAAGCAGACTCATGTCTCTAGTTCTACCTCCTTCTCATGCAGGCTACCTGTAAGTTAAGACCAAGGTTACTCTGCAGTTTATCCAGTTAGGTCTTGAAAAGCTCCAAGAATGGAGACTGCTCTGTCTCTCTGCTAAGTTGTTTTTCTGTCTGACACAGGGAAATCTTTTTCCTTATATTCACCCTGAACATATCTTGTCTCAGTTTATGTCCATTGTCTGTCATCCTCCCACCATGTGCTGCAGTGAAGATCCTGGAGCCACCTCCTTGTATATACTGGCAGGCTGCTAGTTAGATGTATCAAAAGCTGTTTCTTCTCAGGGCTGAACAATCACCATTTCCTCTACTCTCTCACTACCAGACAAATGCTCCAAAGCCTGGAACATCTTGGTAGCCCTTTACTGAATGTGCTCCAATGTTATAGTGGATTTCTTGCATGGGGAATCAAAATCTGTACACAGTATTTTAGATATTGTCTAACAAGTACTGAGTAAAGGAAGATTATCACTTTCCTGTGCTTCTGCTGAAGCAGCCCAGGATGCTGTTGGCTTTGCCCACTGCCAGGCAGATTGCTGGCTCATCCTGACTGCCCCCCATGATTTCCAGGTTCTTCTTAACTAGCTGCTCTGCAGCTAGCCAGTATCCCACCTGTATCATTGCTGGGGTTATTCCTTCTCAGATGAAGGACTTTCCTTTTCCCTTGCTAAATTTCATAAGGTTATGGTTGACCTGTTCCTCCAGCCTATCTAGGTCAGTCTGGTTGGCAGCCCTGCCCTGAAGTGCATCAACTGGTTCCCCCTGCTCAGTGTCATCTGCAAATTTGATGAGAGTTTACTCCATCTCCCCTCTGGGTTACAATAAAGGTGTTGAAAGATACTAAGAATGATGTTAGATTATTAAAATGTTATTCATGTTTTCATACATAAGAAAGCCTCTTGAAGGAGAGCTTACTGCCAGTTAGACCCAACCACTTCCTGTAACCTCAGGACATTATGTTTGGTGAGCAAACGTGTGAGTCGTGTGGCAGACACAGTCCAAGCCCTAGCAAGCAATTGTGCCATCTGCACCAAAGGTGCACAGCTGCAGCTCTATGCTCAGACTCAGGGCTGCCATGATCATCTAAACGGCTGAAGAGGTTCTTGTCCCCATGGGATAGAGTCCCTGCAAACCAGTCCTTCTTGCAGGTCAGCCATATCACAGGTAGAGAGTGCCATCAATGAACATAACCATAAATCAATATAGGTATGCATAGTATCGAGGGTACATAGTTCTCGGCCCAAGGGATCATCCATACAACCATGAATAAGTCAATTATGTTCTTTTACAATTTAATTTCTTGCCTCTGAAGTAAAGAAAGTAACATTGCTGTACTACATAAACATATTTTGAGGATAACTAATGCTTTAGAAATATTGGTGATTGGATTTGGGTAGCAGTAGTTTCTTCAGACTTTGAGTGAGAGTAGGAGCTTGTGCATTATACTTCATACATAAATATATTATGGGTTATACATGGTCCTTAGAGGGAAGTTTCACATGGGGACAAGGAAAACTGAGAAAAGGGGAACACAAGTGTCAGAAGACTTGTCAGTATTTACATGAAAGGTTGTATACAAATTAATGATCAGCAATACACATATGTATTTTGGAAATTCCTCTTTAAAACTGTAAAAGAACTCCATAACAAAACTGTTATGTGTCTAGATTTTATAATGCAGAGGCCAATAATCTATATAAACCTTAAACTAGAGGGTGTGTGATTAAAAATTCCATATGCAATTAGAACAAAAACATTTTAAATAAGAAAATTGATCACCGTTTGTTTAAAAATCACATACTCCTTTTGCTGTACAGTGCAACTACTCATAATCACAACTACACCTGCTTTTAACTTTTATTTCTCATTAAGTGTAAAAACAAAGCAAAATAAACTCCTGGTGTTGAGCTTGACCCCATGCCCTTTGAAAACAAAGGAAGAATAAGACTCCTGGTAACTTCAGAGGGCACTGCATCCAGCCCATTGTTTTTAAAAGTCAAAAGCTAACACAGATTGTTCATTTCCTGGCATTGGCATCAGTCCTCTGGGACAAAGGATAAGAGCATGTTAGATTGCTCAACAATGATCTCCCCAACTAGCTACACAGCAGCACTGTTTCATTTCAATAGCTCATTACCTCCTTGTCACTAAAATGAGTCCATAGAGTTGAAACTATGGGAAGAAGAGTGAAAGCCAACAAGAAGGGTGGGTCTGAAATACCTTCTCAAACATACCCTGCTTTCCAATGAATCATGTAGGAGATAGAGACTAACGCTATGGAAAGGCAGCAAGGTGATAAATTATTTATCTGAGGGAACACAGGGGCTGCTCGATGGCCACAGTCTTCTTGGTCCCACTTCAGGACAGAAATATCCTTCTGGGTTGTAGCCTCCACAGGGTAGGCATCTATACCAATGCAGTTGTCAAGACTCCCTCCATAGTGAACGAACAGAAATAGGCCTTCCTACTCTATCTCCTAAATGGAGGCGATTCATTTAATCTATTTTAGACATCGGAAATGGGATGAGAGGAGCTCTGCCCTCAGAAGGCCTGTTCCCTTGACTATAAAGGGAGCCTAGACAGCTAACTCAGAGACAGACACCTACAATGCAGAATCTATATTTGGACAGATGAATCCCACTGCTGGTGTTTACTATAAATAGAAAAGTGCACAGTATATTTAAAGCAGAAAATCCATTGGGTACTGCTGAGATTATTGTTAATGCTGCTTAAACTGGTTAATTAAATAACTAGTCAATCACCCCCTAGTGTAGAGAAGACCAGCCATACAGCTACTGAAGTCAATAGCAAAATTCATGCAGGCAACAGCAAGCACTGATCTGTGTCTATGTAAACCCATGCACTACAATAAGAGGAAAACCCAACCTTATTTCTAGATGCAGTCCTTTTCATTTTTACATTATGGAAATTTGAATATTTCCGTCTGCTGGTTGTAGTTGAAGGAAGCAGCTGCAAAGCTCAGCTGAACAGCTACAGCACTCCCTCTGAGTATTCCTAGTCGGCCCAATTGCAAGATACAAGACATAAATGCAATCCTTTTTCAAGGGTGTTCGCTGCCCCCGTAATTTAAAATTGAATTGCCATTTAAGACCCATTACTAATAAATTTGGGGTAATGTCTTTACAAAATTAAGCTGGCAATGACAAGTTTCTATATCATAGGAGTGACAGCCCTAAATGTCATCAGTGTAAATCAGATTAAATTAATGATTCTGGTACCTAAACTGCAAAAATGCAGCACTTGATACTGCACAATCAATTATAGCTATATTGACTATAGTAAGAATGTTTTCATTTACTCATTCATAAATCAGTTTGAACTGCATTATGGAAAGAGCATGATAGGCAAGGGACAAATTCATGTGGATATTTTTATTATTAAAGGGAAGAAAACCCTTCATAACACTGACTTCCAGGTGGCTAATTGCCATCTCTAAGAAAATGTGTTATGAAACACTGGACACATTTACCAAGGAAAAAGATTCACCATCCTCAAAGGGTGGCTGGATTGTTTTAAACTTTATAGTGGTTGGTGAAAATTTTGAAGTCTATTCTTAAAATGTAAACCAGATTTAGCCATGACAGCTAGACCACAGTCCTTTGTTTCCTCTCTGCCTTATTAGGGGACTTTATTTCTCTAGTGGAACCTCACATTCCAATAAGCATCCATGGTTGAAATGAAACACAGTTTGTTACTTAATTGTTGACTTCTCCCTACCTGTGTGATAATTGGAGATGGCATGCCTACTGTAATTGTGAAATCATCTCTGAGAAATCAGGAGTTCCCAAAGTGCTGCAATTGTCTCTAAGGGTTAAAAGTGGCAGAGGGGTTAAGAAACTGGAAAAGCAATCATTCATTCAGAGAGGTCTTACTGTACGGATCAAGGATGGTATGATGATGTGGCAGGTAAAAAAAGAGCAAAATGACAAATTAGTGGACCCAAACAGCTGGATGAAGAGCAGAAGGAATGGTCTGTTTGATCTCTTATCACCTGTTGAACCCTCTAAAAGCAAAAGAGCAGGAACCATTATGGTGGAAGAAGTTTCCGAAGAACTTCCTGAGGAAAGGACACTGGTTAATTTTTTGCCTCACTGGGCAATTTCCACCAGATCCAGGCCATCAAACAAGACTGTTGGCTCTTCTCAAGAAGCTAGCTAAGACAAAATGGATGTCCTGTCTTGATTTTACATGTTCTTAGAACCTCTTTCTTCCCCCTAGTTATGTTTTTTGATCTCACATTTTACCACTCAGCTTTCAACCACCCTTTGAGCTGACCTGTCCTGCTCTACCAATGCAGGACGATGAGTGGAAGGAAGGAGACCTGACTTGTCCAGACAGAGGATACCCCATGCAGGTGGGAATTGTGTTACCAGAAGTGATTGGCTTCTCCAAACTGTTTTCCAAGGCTACACAATTGTTTTGTAGCCTTAAAAGCTCAGCAATAGCTTGCTTTCCACTCTCCTATCCTTTCTGCTTTTCCTGTCTATATTTATTATCAAAAGCAGCAAATCAATCTTTACCCTTACAGTTGTGATCCGAGAGATGAATAAGAAAATTAAGCCTTTCTTGCTGTGCTAAGAAGGACTTCTGGATAGCATAATGGATTCTAAATTAATAATCTGTGTCTAGGAAGGGTACTCTGACAGATTTTGATTAAGTTGGTCTTATTTAACCACTTGATTTCAATTTCCAAATGCTTTATGTTTTGTTTTTCTACATACAAATCAATAACTTTCTGGATTTGGCATGAATTTCTAGTGCAGCTGCCATGTGACTGAGCAGGCTAAACTTTCTGTACTTAAAACCACAGAACACGTTAAGTGGTTTAACACTTTACATCAGGGAGAACATATTAACACCTATGACTGAAGTCTCACTTATTCCATTGAAACTAGCACAACATGACTCATTATATGTGACTGTTGTTGCTACCGATGCCACAAGATATTAGAGATATATTTTTTCAAAACTTCTGAACTGCCTTTCCACCACTGCATAATTTTCATCTTGATTGTCAGCTTGAAAGAAGAAACTAGATACCTTTGTTTTAGCTTGTGAGTGACCAAGCAAAACATCATGAAGGCAGAAGCAAGTATTGATGCTTTGGAAAGTCACCAAAGGAGAAAAAAATGAAGGTTTTTTACCAGATACTGCATCTAACATTAATACATTTTGAGAAAAACGTAAGTTAAAACACAATATATTATAGAGGTAGTAGAGCATGTGCAACCTGCAATAATTTACTCAAGATAAATGATCATGTCCTGTTCTCAAAGAAAAGGAGCTTGGGAGCTCATGAAATGGCAGAAGATGAATCTCTGTTTCCTTTTACATGTCCTTTCAAGGTGAAGGAGGTCAAATAAAGCAGTCTCTAAGCTTATAAATCACTCTTCTAGACTAGTTTAAAATATCATTCTACAGAAACAGAGGTGACAGGTTTTAAAAATGAAGATAAAAGAAGTTGCTGACAAGTATTTGATTTGTTGAAGGCTTTCAGTAAGACCTTTGGAAAGTAAGAAAAAGGAGAAATTCTGAAGAAAATAGGAAAATCTCTGGAGGGTAGAATTATTAATAATGAAAACTGAAGAAACCCTGGTATCCAAGAGTGCAGGATTTCTGATTAAAGATAGGAATGGATGAAGTGTGTTTAAATCCTGTTGCAAATAAAGTGCAAAACATTTCTGAAGAGCCCCAAACTTTCTTTTTCACGAATTTGCATTTTATTTAGAATTTTTTGTAGTCATCATGTGTCTTCACAGTTCCTGAGACAAACACCACAAGGACTTTGTGAAAACATCCTGCAAGTTTCCCATGCCTCAAAGATTATTTATATAAACATTATTTGACATGAAGTCAATACAACATGAAAGACATTTAGCTGGGTTGTTTTAATAACAACCTTATTAGAGTCAAGCAACTAATAAAGTATGGAACAGACAAGAGACTGTTGTCAGAACATTTTAGACATGAGGCATTTTCCCCACAGTGAGAAAGAACATATGTGTTTTCAGCCATGCTATAGTCAAGCTTCGAGTAGGAACAGAAAGGGGAACAGTACTTTTATTCATGCATCTCTTCAGCCACTTCGCAGGATAATTCTAACCAGCAGACATAGTTTTAAGCATTACTGTTCTTTCCTGGCATATGAGCAAAACTGTATTTAACATTGTTGACACATTTCCTATTGCAATACATTTTCCCAAACATAAGATGGCAAGAGGGCTTTCATAGGCAAGCTCCACTGGTCTCACCCAAGTGAAGGCCAGGCTGATATGAGCTAGATTTTTACTAGTGATCCATAGTTTTCTTTTCTTCTAAAGCCTTTTGACAAAGCAGAGAAGACTGGTTGTCCACCCTTCTCAATTACATGGGATAAGATACTAGGAAAGGTTTAGTTCCCATGATGTGATCATTTTTATTAGCAAGAGGTCATGCCTGCAAGAATGAGTGATTGAGTGATACTCATTGGTTGGGTGCCCAGAAGTCAAATGAAGTTGAGTCTGAAGAAATAACTGGGGCTGTGGACTTTCTGTCTTTGTTGCCAATAGGAGACTATATGGGCTTTTATGTGCTCATGAAGTGAGCTTGACACACATATTTTCTTCTGATAGATTGCTTTGGGTTCTTATACCTGCTTCAATTCTTCTATACTTCTTTATGAACGCTGAATAAGTAAACCAATCCAAAATGTTGCTGTATAGACATGCATTTATAATTATACATAGGCATAAGGGTTGAAAAACCTTGGTCTGTCCTCCTCATCCAGTATGTATGACTCACCTAAACTGCAGCCACAGTTTGCATGAATCTGTTGGCACAGGAGAGTACAGCTACAGAGGGAGGCTGGATTTAAATGTGAAGAACTCTTCCCTTGAGCTTCCCTGCTGTCATCCTGTCCCTGTGTTTTCTGAGAGTGATTTCCTCACACTTTCACAGCTGTTCTGACCATTCTTGAATATTTCCACGTGGTTAACATTATCCATGTCCAAGGGCATACTGACCTGCTGCTTGGCTCTGAGTAATGATCATCTTCATTCACACTGAAAGTTTTTACTGCTGTTCCTCTTGAGTGTCTCATTCTGCCACCAGCACATGTAGATACTGAAATAATAAACAATATCTATGGCCATGTCTTTTAATTCCCAGAAGCTACTCTGTTTTGGGAAGAAAGTGTGGATAATGAAATGCTTTGCTAATTAGGATTGATGATTGCTCATGATAAATGTGAAGTTCTCAGGCTGATCCTTGCTTATCATTCAGTTTAACTACATTTTCTAGAGCAAGTTTCACACAGAGCCTGGGCAGAATAGTTATTGTATTTGTATTTGTGCTAATTGAGTTGTTTTTTTCTGGTATTTCTCCAAGGGTGGTCTGAGATGATATTTAATATGTTCAGGAGAAGACATAGTCAGCTAGAGCACTGTTTCTTTTCAGGAAACTATCTACTGTCTGCAGCTGACATCAGAAGGAAAGGAAGAGCATTTTGATTGAACAAAGAAAAATACATCCACTTAGTTAAAATTAGATCTTTTGTTTTTTAAAAAAAGTGAGCAAATACTCTTTCAGAGCAGTAACGACAAAAAACAATAGTAACGAAACCCAAGACAGAAGAGAGAGCCAAGTTTGCACTTCATATTTTTAAGCACTGCTGATTTGCCAACCATGAATAGCAATAGTTGCTTATGCACTGTACATGCTGTATTCCAAAAGCTATGGCTATGGCAGGCCAACCAGAAGGGAAAGCACAAAATTTTCCTTTCAAAAAGAAAAGGTCTCCTTGCTCACAAGAATTTTGCTCTCAAGTTAACTGCATTGTTTCTTCTTTTCTATCTAAGACTGACCTTGCATCCAGCAGTTCAATAACACCTCTGATATGGTGTTCAAAGTCCTTGAATTATCCTCTGATGTTTAGTCATTGCTACAGCATATGTAGTGTTTCTTACTGAGTTTTCTATTTCCATTAATACTGTCAAGACCTCTCACCTTTGCTGAGAAGTTCTGCTTTTCTTCTTGCTTGATACTGTTGTTGTTGCTGTTCCCTGGTGATAAACAAACTGGAGGTGAACCTGAGCTTGCTCATGAAGGCTTGACCTGAAGCCCAGGGGCTCTGCCTCTGGAAGAACGTAGGTGAGCATGGAGTTACTGTGAGAAGCTGTTCACAAAAAATAACTCACATTTAAGGCACCAAAATATTATCCTGAGAAAATAACATCATCTTCATTGTTACATTTTTTGACACAATTAGGGCTCTCTGTCAAGAGCAGCCAGAGAACAGCAAGTACTTTCATGTCTAGGGAACAGGATCCTGTTCTTCTGTTGCCTGAGTTTGATTATCACAGCTCTTCAGAGTGAACTCCTGGATGTGAGGAGAGAAACTGGGCTAGAAAACACAAGCATGGCCCTCTGTACTCTTAAGAAAGAGAGGAACAACATCACAACAAAACCACTGTGTTTCGGGAACAGAAACTGTAAAGGAGTGTCTGGAAATAATCCAAGCCAGATCTCAGTGGGAAGACGTGGATGATCAGAAACAGAAAAAAAACCCCCTAACAGATGTTTGCCCACAAAATGGGATAACTGCAAGAACTGACTATTGCATAATTTGGTACTGTGATTATGATTTATGACATTTTTATTATTTTCTTTTGCTATTTTATTTATTAATTATTAGTTTGTTGCAGGGAACATTCTTTTTTAACACAGTGAAGTCTGTGCAAGCTCTCTCACTGTCTCCCTTGGGTTTTTGCATATTTTCATATATGTCCACTTTGTGATGAAATAATTTGTTCTGTGCAAGTATTCAGCCACAGCTACTATGGCATCTTAGAAAAAATAGGTTTTTTGTGAGGGAGTGTGACTGTTTTTTGTCATGGCACATATACTATCATGTATGTTTCCAAGCCCCAGCCTCAAAAAAGGAAGTAAACCAAATGTCTTCCTTACATGAAAATACAGCAAGTTATTATGCCTGTAAAGGTAGCAATCATTCTCCTCCTATATTTGAGGGCCAGGACACCCACACATTTGGCATGTTGCCACATACTGTTGGGTAAGGTAATGTCGCATGCACAGCAGGCTGTTCTTATCCTCCATCTGTTCTAAGTCATGCAAATTCAAGTTGTGTGTCCCTCAAAAGTCCACTTTTCCAGCACCATCCAGTCTGGAGCAAGCACAGAGGCAAGGATGCCCTTGTGTACAGATTCTTTAATAGCTGAGCTGTAAGGGCAGTGGAGAGAGGAGAGCTTTTGTTGCATTAGACCTCAATTCACTTGCAGCAGAGAGCTGAGCCTTGGGCTGCAACTTCATCTCTTGCACCTGAAAACTGTATGTGTGGAAGATGGTTGTTCAATTTGGCACTTGAGGTGTTGTCAGTTGTCATATTTGAGCAATGCCTCAGTCTGTTCATGATTTTGGCAGTCTAGAAGAATGGCTGGTATTTCTCTGAGTTCATCTAGCTTACGTATGTGCTCTTAAAGTATTTGTTATATTCCAAGTCTTTGGAAAAAGTACATGCCAGTTACAATATCTTTTTGACTGGGGCTATATTACATGAAAGTAAGCTTAACATACCCAACAATGGGAAAAAATAGATCTGATGTTCTCAACAAAAATACCATTTTTGTATGTTGTAATAGTATTTTTTTAACTGCCAGAACAGTGGATGTTTCTTAGAGATAAAAATTGATGCATTGTTGCCATACTTTCAGTGAAAAATGGTACACTGACATCAAAGTACACTGAAAGCAGCCTCTCTTCTCTTGACATTCATAGAAGTTCCTCCTATGTTCAGTGGTCAGCTTCTTCTGTAGCACTGACATAAGATGTCATGTGTGTGTTGTGTGATCATGACATGCTGCTGTGAAGAGCAATGGCAGCAAAAATAGATCAGGAAGGTGAATTGAATTTGCTTGAGGGATCCAAGGCAGGTTCTGATTGCATTGGTATAAATACAGAGCCACTTAAGCTAATCCCAGGTTTACAGCACTGTTACTGAAATAAAAAATAGCATCTCTATAGCTGCATTTCTTAACTCCTCTGAAATTCTGGTCTGAATCTTGACAGTAGTTACCATATTTGCTTCCATTTATATCTTCAATATTTCTTTGGGATTTCTATTGTCTTCTCTTTTTCTTCACTTTCTGTGCAGCTGTCATCATAGCATTTCAGCTCCAGTTAGAGAAAGAGCAGGGCAGATGTCTCCCAGCAAAGGCTTTGCCAGCATCCCTCCAATGACAGCTGTGGGAGCAGTGCTGTGATAACAGCATGACCACCAATGTCAACAGAGAATGACCACATCACATCTGCAAAGCTTTTCAGCTTCCACTCACTTGGGCCTTGCAGTCTCGTACCACTTTTATACTTGAGTCTCTCAGCTGGCAGCACTAATGCTACTTAGTTCTCTGGTATATTAGATACATTCTAGTCTATTTTGGGGGGGGGTTATATCTGTTTTTAGAAGCCTGTATTATCACAAAGTATTGTAACCCTGGGGTGAGAAGGTCTTTAAAACATGCTTCTTCCTGAGTTTACCCCTAGGCCTAGTTATATCTGAAAATCTAATTGAAAGTTTCAAAACACTACTATGAACCACAACTTTCAGTGCCCTGACATGGAAATTATCAAGGCAGTCTAAAGAATTACCTCACCATCTCCTAAAGAAGAGAAAATGTTAAAGTAGCCAATACCAATAGCTTCCAAAAAATCCCCAAACAAACTTAGCTTATTACTGTATGTTGGTGTTGTTTTTAAAGCTTGTCTATGTATAGTTTTAAAATAGACTAAGGTAAATATTTGTGGGTGAAAATAAACACAATTCAAAAAGAATATGCTTGACATGGAAGCAACTGTATAAGTTCAGTGATATTTTTACACGCTCTCTTATATACCAGGCTCTGTCCATGTAGGGATTTTCTCTGTGATAAAATACTTTGTCAGGTGAAGTCCTAACTTGGTAACACTGCTCCCTCACACATCAGCAAGTTGTACCTTTGCTTGCACAGACCATGCAGGTGCCTCTATAGAGTTGTTCCACCATTTGATAGGAAAGGGAGAGTAGTACCTAGGGCTTCTTCCTCTCCATGTCTCCAGGCAGAGCCTGCAGATTATTGCAGAGTCTTTATTTATTCATTACACTAAACATCATATGGTCACTCTGACTTTTCAGCAAGCAGGACTTTCAGCAGGATGTGAATAAAGTTCCTTGCAAAGTAGTGAACCCATGTCTATGGTTCTCCCTACGGCTGGCAGCACAGCCCAGAAGCATCGTGATTCTCTTGAGCTGCTAAATGGAGCAGGAAGGATGTCCCAGTCCCTCTCTACAGCTGATAGTTGTGATAACCATTATCAGTCACCAAACAGACTCAGCTCCAATACATGCTGTGCAAAGAGGAACCAAACCCATTGTTTCCTTGGAGATATTCCTAACTCAGTTTGCTACATAAGCATTTGGTTCTCAATCACTAAAAACATTCATCGCTCTAAGTAAGACTGTTCCTGCTTATTGTAGAAGACGACACAAGTGCATCTAAGACCAAGGACAGGTTGCAAATTACTGGTTGAGCCTTTATTATGTAGTAATGCTTGTACTTGACTATGCTGGAATTTGACAAATAGTACTGGGTTAACCACAGACACCATTTTTACAACAGTTGCTATCATACCTTGAATTATCTGAAGCATTCAGCCTCTTCCCCCCCTGCCCCTGGAAGGTAGTTCCTCCAACTGCAGCATTTCCTCACTTTTCTGAGCTATAAGGTCTGCTTGATTAATTAAAGAAGGTGCAGCTTGGCGATTGTCACAAGTGCCTCTTGCAACATTTTCAAGGTTGTGCAGAGCTGAAACTTGTGGAACTTGTAACACCTGATAACAGACTTTGGTCCTGTTTCAGGAAATCATCCCTGTGCAAAGAAGCTCATTAACATATGCTCGGGTTCTGCAGCAGACAGTGAAAAATATGCACATTCTTAAAGTTAAAAAGGTATTTTCCTGAGAGTAACTTGATATGGCTGCAGGTGCAAGCTCAGGCAAGGCAGTGTTTGCTGAGGTTAGTGAACCTAGGTTGTGTCTCTCTGTTGCTGCTCTGTGGCATATATAGGATGAGGAGTTTCTTCCCCCCTGCCACAGGAAACATTTTACAGGAGAATACTTGGGACATTAATTTTTTGCATATTTAAAGGAGAGAGTCTGATCTCGATTGCCCTAAAAAATGGTGATTCATTTGTAGTATGAGCAACCGGGCAAAAGAAATGCACTTAATTGAAAGAGGAAATCATTTTAGTCAGCTTCAAATTGCTTTTGCTTCACAAGCTTATTCAGCTCAAATATTTGTATGAAAAGATGGTCTGGTGAAAAATTGAACCCTATGACTAATGGCCAAAGTCCACACCCATTTAATCTCAGTGACCCAAGAAATTTTTCAAAACCAAAAAAGATTTATTTGAAATCTCTAAGTACACAGCAAGCAGAAATAAAGTGGTTTTAAAATACAGGTATTTTTAAAGTTTCTATTTCATCACAATATGAAAAATAGCTCAAATATTTTGGTGGTTTTGGCTTACCCATCAACAGGTCATATTCTACTATTAAAGACCTGTTTGCTTCTTCCCACTTTCCTATCAGTGATATTTTAGTGTTATCTGAACTTTCTTCTTTGGTCCATTTTTCTTTCCAAACTTTGCAGTTAGAAAAACACTTTAGACCTTAGACACTGTCAGTCCAAAGGCAGAGGACTGCCGGAGAGCTTTCAGGAGCAGCCTTTTTTGATTACTGTACTCAATGTGTCTGCTTAACTTCGTATAAACAGCTAATGCCAAATATATGAGAAACTAATCTGGCCTTGTTTAAATGCAGGACTTTGATTCTCTGAGTGCTTTTATTCAGAAAAAAATTGCCCTCTTTCTAGAAAACACACTTTTAAAATCTAAGTTATTTCACAATTGAGCACTGTTGTCCTAAAATTATAGCACTCATGAAGATCTGAACTACCATAACTGTGAGTGTAATATGTGAGCCATTTTGTTATTTTGGTCTCACTTAACCATGTAGGCAGATCCTTATATTCGCATAAAGCCAGTTATTTCAGCTTATTTTGTATCTGTGAATTTCCCTGATGCCCTATTTTCTCACTCAGATAGTGGCTTCTTTGCACAAGAGCTGAGCTGATTGGTGCAAACACAAGGACAGTTGAATGATAGTCCGATGCACTGTCCAAATCTATTTCTAATCAAAACAGGGTTAGAGTATGGACTTGCTAGATGTGTGCTAGCTCATCCTTAAAATAAAGCATCCATTTTTTTTCAAAGCCCAATGAAAATAGCTCTGATGAAATTAGAAGTACTCTGATTTTCTACAGTGCTTCCAACCTTTTACAATCACACTGTTCAAGCTGAAAATGTCTCTGCCTTTATGAAATATGTTATCACAGCAACTCAAAATTTTTATGCTGGGAGACCATTACAGAAGGTGATATACACATGCTACTGAAGCTTAGCAAGGATTGTCAAAATAATAACAAGTGAAATCATATTACTGAGTCAACAATCCAAATACTAAGCAGGACAACCTATCATTTTCCTCAAGCTATTTTTTTAACCTATTTTTTTTTACCTAGTCATTGAATTAAAACCAGCTATTCGGTCTTTGGATCCCAGAAATGAGCTGACAAAAATAGATAGCTTTAAAAGAAAGTATATTGAAGTCAAGCAAAGGAAATATACTGAAGTCAAGTGAGCAAAAGTGTACCTACTAGACATTTATGATCTAATATTTTGTATATAGTGGATCCCCAGGAATATTTAGGTGTTTGAATCTTAAATATAGGCACTCAAAGTCCTCAGTTGGATGCTTCTTTGCCTGGAGGCATATAAAATCTCTAAATCCATGGGTTTCAATAGATAAGATTTGCTAAGTGGCTAAATGATTGAAACTGGGAGGGTTGATGTCTGAGCATTGTATTTCTCAAGGAAGATACTGCATCCCTTAGCTTGCATTCAAAATCCAACCCAGAAAACACTCTCAGTACAGACATATTGGATGGGACCAAAAAGGAAACACAGCCAGAGATCTGTCATCGTTCTTCCTGTCTTTTTACTTACCAGCTAAAGAGTTGAACTGAGACACGGAAGACACTATCTCTTTTGTTCATGCCTCTGTCTTTTTAACAGGTATTTCAAACCTTCCAAGATCCTTTTAACTTTAGGCGTACTCTGCTTTCCAGAGCAAAGGCATTCAACACCCATTCTTTCTATACTTTTCCAATGTGCATAATATAGCAAAATATTTGCTAAAACACAGAAAGTGCAAAGAAGAAACCAAAGGAATATAAAAACTAGTGTTATAATACTGCTCAGTGGTTAGCTCTCTCACCTAAGTAAAGAGAGGACTGAATCCCAGTCCCTGCCCTCATGATTACTTAATATGGGATACTTAAAATTTCATCGACACAGGCACTGAGGCCTCTTTTCTTGTAGCTGAGTGCCTCAAATGTTAGGCAATAAAGTATTGCTCTCTCTTTTGCCTAATGAATATTTAATTATTCTCAGTGAAGTAAAGCAGCTTCAACAAGAGGAATTATGGCTCGTTATCTGTCCTCAAACTAACCACTGAGCTATTGGATAAAACTGAGACCTTGGCTAGGTCCCTCTTCAAAAAGTGTGAGCACAGCCGTGATTCAAAGTAGTTAGTAAATACCAAGAGATGGAAGTTTCTTGCTGTAACCTGGGATTAAGTATTTAAATCCTTCAGAGACATTGGTTTCCATACATTTACTATTTTTTATTGACCTTGTTGGCTTTCTGCTCAGACTGCTCTGGGTCCTTGGGTATTGTAGGCATCTAACTCAGGGCTAGATATAACACTTGAAAGTCAGATTCTAAAACATGCAACATGAGGCTGCCTGTTCCTCAGGGGTCTAGCTCAGAGCATCCACACTCCTTAGAAAACATAGAGGATATAATAGCATCATATGCATTCAGAGTAGGCAGTGTTAAATGGGAAAAATAAAACTGATAGAGAACATAACCTTTGGCTCATTTGCTTACATTAATTTTCTTGCCTCTGTCCCTTAATGCGTGCAAACCCACTTCTCAGTAAAACAGTAATTTTGTCGTGAGAGGTGTTTGCTTGTAAGGCAGACACACTCCCATTGTCTCTCTGCTCTGTCCAGTGCTTACTGGTCCCCTGTAGTCCCCAGCTGATGTCCCTTTGAGACCTGCATCCAGCTTGCAGACATCCTGAGTTGCTCTAAGCTAATGCGGCTCTGCTGTGCAATTAGCATGCCAAGCAGAGACCCTGCTGTTGGTCCTTTCCAACCACAACAGGTGGTGGCTGGCTCAGAGGGCTGGAGCCAACGTGAGTGGACTCAGAAAGGGATAGATCTTTGGATTACCTGCTCCTTTGGGAGAGATACATTGCTGGGATTTTGAAAGCAGACACTATCTCCTTAAAGGGAAGATTCATGCTGTGGGAAAAGCTATCAGACTTGAGTTTTTCTCAGGAATAAACTTGAAAACATCTTTACCTGAGTGTAATTTTTCTACCTAACAGTAATTTTCAAATTCTCGGGTACCAAAAGACAGGGAAAAGGCAGCTTGTCCAAAGAGGGCACTTCATCCAGAAGATAACCCCATTTTTCAGTATTCTCAGATGTCAACTTGACACAGTCTTTTCATAACTGGCTGAACTCCACAGATGCAGTATTTTGGCAAGGAGCAGCTCTTCTGGGAATCGGCTGGTGTGGAAAAACTGCAGAAGATCAAAACACTGACTTTGGCTAACAACACGGGCTAGAGCCCATGAACCATGAACTGCAGATTGGGCAGAACCCTAGCCACTGACTGTTCTGTAGTAGCTGTACTTCAATATGATTTATCAAGTTTCAGATCCCAGTCTGTTGCCATGCAATCCAATTTCTATAATTATTTCTCAGTTAAACTCCATTTGATTTATTTCTGTTCAAATTAATCAGCACAGCTTATATGAAGTTTACCAGACACACACAGTGATGGTGATTCCTGCAGATGTAATACCACAGAAAGATTAATTTAACCATTGGTCTAAAGCTTGGTTTATAACTCACTGTTCTGAGATACGACTTTTTCCAGGCCAGGGTGGACTGGTAGGACTTTGGTATAATTGGAATATATTCTATTATACTCTTACTCTGTCTTAGCTCTTTATTCTTCATGTTAGTTTGGGGATGGTCTTTGATAGGGCAGCTATAGAATTATTAAAATGGAAGGTCTGAGGTTCTAAAATCTTGTTTTGCTATTGCTGTACATTGTGAAGATGAATTGCAGTTAAAGAGCTGGATTTGACTCAGTGGTTCAGGATTCAAAATCTGTCTCTTGCACATTTCTCTGATCTGCAAGTAACTTGCTTTCATGCTGTGACTTCCTCCTCTGTTAAAATGGAAATAATGATAGAAAGAAGGAAAAAAAGTGTATCCAGCTATGCTGGTATTATTGAGAATAAGATTGGCCTTTTACTGTGTGTTTGCACAATTCTTGCACAACAGGATCCTCATCACTACAGTGGTACATAAATGATAATAATAAGATGTAGTTTTAATATTTTCCACCATCAATACGATTCACTGTAAGATTTTGCTTAAATCTGTTTATTCTTATACCACTTGTATGAAGAGCACAGTAATTAGCAACCAGCTAAAAATCTCATGCTACAATTTTATAATGCTACAAATAGTCAGCAACAAGTGAGGAACAGACTCACATTGCAGTTCTAACATACAGCACTTAACTATAATAATATTGTACCAATACCTTACATTGTCCAGAGAGGAGCAACAAAGGACATGAAGGGTCTAGAGAAAGTGTCCTACAAGGAGCTGCTGAGGGAGCTGGGGGTGTTTAGCATGAAGAAGAGGAGGCTGAAGGGGCACCTCATTGCTCTCTACAACTGCCTGAAAGGAGGTTCCAATGAAATGAGGACCAGTCTCTTCTGCTGTGCCTGCAGTGAGAGGACCAGAGGAAATGGCCTTAAACTGAGACAGGGGAGATTCAGATTAGATATTATAACTTTTCACTGTGATCAGGGTGATCAATTTACGTTGCTCAGGAGGTGGTGGGGCGACCATCCCTGGAGGTGTTTTAGAGGTGTCTGGATGTGGAGCTGGGTGAGTTTAGGGGTTACAGTGCTGGGTGCTGGGCTGGACTGGATGACTTTGAGAGTCTCTTCCAACCTTGATGTTTCTATGGTTCTATCATCCTTCATTCCAAAGTGGCTGAAGTCCCCAAGTGGAACACAGAACACACAGAAATAGGGTCATCCATATGTTAGGTGGAAAAGAGAGGCTTGAAGAGAATTTTCTGCTAAGGCTGTATTTTAAATAATGGAGAGAAGGAGGAATAATGAAAAGATGAAGTAAACAGAAGGAAAGTTTGAAATGAACAGAAGTGTTACTCATTTCTGGATGGTATTTTTCACTCAAGAAGTGATATTACAAAACAGATTTGGTGACTTGCTCTAGTTGAATGGCTATTAGAAAAAGCTTCACAGCTTTCAAGGGATAGTTTGCCCATCTTATAAACATAAAATTGTGTCTCCCAATGGATATAATAACTAAACAGTAATATTGTACTCTATTCTATCCTATCCTCTCCTTGAAGAATGAGTAGAAACAGCTGAGAATGCCCAGTAAAGACTGTCAAGAGGAAAGAAGCGTGACAGAAAACACCCAGCGCAACAGATATGCCCAAACAAGACACCTGCAATGAAAGCTAAGGTATCTAATGTACACAATTTACAAAAAGCATGACAGAAAATTGAGAAATAATGAGAATTTTAAAAAACTTAACAGATCTTCTTGAATTAAACCTTAATATTTAGCTGCCATGGTTTAACTCTTATTTCTAAACTTCCAAAATATGTAGGTTCACAAGAACAGATCAGTGATTCATTTCTCAGATAGTTATGCCACCAAGAGAAATTGTTGTGTACATTTTTTTTAAAGCTACAAATTTTTCTGCTTACCAGAACTCTTTCTAAGTTCAAAATTCAATCTGATCAGCTGACAATATATTCCTGCATACTTACTGAGTATTCCCAAGTGAGATTTAGATGCCTGTGACATTTAGGGTAAAGTACTTATCCTCTCTGGCTCTAACATAGAATCTTTTTAAGAAGACCATAGCCTACAAATCACAGAGGGTAATCCCTCCACTCTTCTCACAGCTGTCAAGGTCTCAGATGGACTACAGTGTCCAGCTCTGGACATTGCTCTTCAAGAAAGAAGTTGACCACTCAAGAAAAGTGAAAACACCAGTGACAAAAATTGCAAAGCAAAACTCAACACATCCAGTGAGTCTGGAGTCAAAGAAGTGTTATTGTGTCCCCTAAAGGAGAGAAGACTTCTAGAGAGGAGTGTTTTAGAGAGAAGTGTTCATCGTTCTATCAGGGCATGGAGACAAGATAAACTTGCTGAAGGTAGGGGTACTGACCCTCTGGAGTAGGTTTGCCTCAGGAAATCATAGAAGTGCTTTCACTTAAAGCTTTAGTACAGGTGAAACAACAAAAAATGTATCAAAACTGCAAGAATGTGGCAGTTGTTGGTGATGACCAGAATCTAATGACCATACAGCAGGCTTCCTAGTCTTTGATACTGGTGGGTTTGTGTTTAAAGTTGATGGAAGAATTTTCTGCAAACTCTGAAATAACTCATATTTGGAAAGAGGCCAATCATAGAAAGTATTTAGGACAAAGTAACACCTTTTTGTGAAAGATATAAATTAGATATAAATTAGTGGCCATGGATTCTAAAGTAATGCATTCATTACTACAAATACCTTAATTACATTGGTAAAACTGTATGAATATATTGAACATTAATATCACAGGATTTCCTACTTAGAAATGTATGATGTCACCTCTGTGCATGATGAGCATCTCTGGTGAGCAGCAAAGTTGCTGGAGCAGCTTTTTGAAGTTGTAGCATGACAGGCTTTTGGCAACTGCTTGGAACAAAGCTGCTCTGATGGTTGTTTGATTAAGCAAATCTGCTGTGGTAAATGTCTGAAGCCAAGCTGCTTCTGCAGCTGTTTGAGCCAGAGCTAGTCCTGCAGTTTTTGAAGAAGGCATTTGTAAGAAATGAAGGAGAGAAGTGGAAGCATAATGGAGGGAAGAGAAAGGTTTCGAAGCATTTTAACTACATATAGCATTTCAGGAAAAAAATATGTTTGTTTTCAAACAGCTTTGTAAAACAAAACTATAATGCCATCTTGGGGTTTTGGTGATACTGGCGATTATAATATGCAGGATTCCTAAGGATACATACATTTGCATAAGACTCACTGAATTACAAACTTTCAGAATGACATTAAAGCTGCAAAGTCAAGTAATCAAAATGTAGGAAACACCAGAAGTAAGGTTATATGCAAACTTTACTCATCCCTCCTTTAGTCACATATTCATATAGGGCTTTTTTCTTCAAGATCCAAGCATCGGTCAGCATTCAGGGGAGGCAGATATTTTTAAGAATATATCTGGGGTTTTTTGTTTTCTTATCCTTGTTCAGTATAAGACTCTTTGCCTTGCTTATTTCACAGTATTAAAATCTTATATAACAACAGAATGATTAATCTCCTCCTGATATTTCCAGTAGTTCTCATGACTGCACTGTCTGAGTGCTTCACAAATACGAATACATATAATATTGTGGTACACTTTTAGGAGTTAAAGTGATATTGCTACTCCTGATTTCTGCAGAGGTGAGGTTAAAACTGTTCTGTAGTTTAGAGTATTCTCTTCAAGGTGCATGATCTTGAGCCATAACTTAGCAATTTATTTATTCAAGGTGTAATTTGTCAAGTTGACTCCTCAAGTGTGCACCACTTGTGTAAGCCAGATCATTGTAAGCCAGGTGAGTGAGACACTCAGAAAAAGAGGCACCACCTATGAAAAGAGTAGTTCTTGCTAAGAACTACACAGGGATTTTGAGGAAGAAAGTGGATGGTACCATAGTAAAATAAATTAAACAGATAAGTGCTTGTGCAATTGTGTCCCCCTAAACACAAAAGAGCAAGCAAACAGTATTACTGTACAGCTTTCATTTTTCCATTTCCTAAATTGTAAATCCTTGCTTTGGAGTCTTAAAAATGTTGTTGCTTTTCCATGTGCAGATAATTTTTTGTTTGTTTGTTTCATGCTAGAAAAAAACCCTCCCACATTTTGCAGCTGTCATGCCTAAATGTGTAGATTTTATCAATGGGTTTGGAAAATGTAGATGCCCTGCATAGTCTCCTGACATTTAAACAGAATAACTAGGAATATTTTCTGTTCTATCTGGGTAAAAAAAAAAAAAAAAAAA